>PVIC010033072.1:0-20338 GCA_004025085.1 Thryonomys swinderianus
GCATGGTGAGCATGCTACTGTGCTCTCCATCTTGCTCTGGAACTGAAACAACCCAATTCCCAGGACCTGGGTGCCCTGGGAAGCTGCCAGCCTCGGTGGGCAACCGGAACTGGCTGCCTATGCCTCTCAGCCGGTCCTGCCCATCTGCAAGAGAATGCTCAGCCCTGGCTTGGTCCCCTGTGCCTTCCTCGTTCTAATCCTGCCTCCCAGCTGGAGCGTGCTGTCAGGGTGCCTCAGAAAGGAAGCAAAGTGCAATCGACCAGATTCCCAGGCTGGTACTCTGTCCCACATCCTGCCGTGGTGACCACAGTGCAGGTGAGTGGGCCCCTCCCGGTCTAGGCCTGTCGTCTCCAGAACAGTGCGTCCTGGGAGAAGCTCTGCCACCGCTGAACCCGAGAGCAGGGACAGCCCGTTTCCCGGAGCGTGCTGTGCTCCGCCCCGCAGCCCGGGGAGCACTGTCCTTTGTCCTCCCTGCACCCAGCCCCGCCTCCCAGCCAGCCGCGGCGTCCCTCCCCGCGCGGCCCGGCCCCTCTGAGCTCTCCTCTCTGCCCTGCCCCCGCGGCGGGCTCCTAAACCCCTGCCCTCGTCTCCTAAGCATCTTCAGGGACTGTCCCTCCACGGCCTCCTGAGTGGACAGAGGCTGGGGCCCCTGAGAGTGGTAGAGAAGGCCCACAGGGCAGGCAGCACCGCCTGGGGTGGCTCTGCCCCTGTGCTGCCCCACGAGGGCCGCAGCCCGGGGAGGGGGGCGCCAGCACAGGAGCCAGGCCGCAGGCCCCACTCCGACTGTGCGTCCCGTCCACCCGCCCACCGGTCCGCAAACCCCGTCTCCCTCTCAAGATTCCTGCCCGGAACACAGCTTCCCCCTCGCTTTACCGCTGTTTCCGGGGCCTCACCAGGCTCCCGTGGCCACAGCGGCTTCTGCATTTACATTACCGTCAAGTCCCAGGGGCACCGAACATCTCAGCCAAACAGCCTGGAGGCACAGCACTGCCCGTGACCGCGCGGGCACACAGAAGCATCTAGAAGCTGTGCCAAGGATGGGCGGGACGACCAGAGCAAGACTCCCGGGGGCTGGGCCATCAGGAGACTCCCCGCGCGCTCTCAACACCTGCCCGCCCAGGACCCGTGGCTGGGAAACCACTGCGGGTGGCAAAGGCTCCTGACGATGATGAACGAGCCCCTCACCCTGCGAGGGCTCAGGTTTGAAACTCCGTCGAGACCCTGCTCGAACACAGAGCTTAGTGTTTCCGTCATCTCTGTCTTCCAGACGCAGAAACCGAACATCTCCCCGCTGTACTCGGTGACACTTGCACATCGTAAAACTGTCCCTTTTCTCCATCAGCAAAAAGCTGATCTTTGCTGGTGAAAATTAAGGGAGAAACCAAACTGAATACTAAGTACAAAGTGTGTAACGGTAAAGTCTCTCTTTAGATACTTGAAAGTACATTTCTAATTTTTAATTGTTATCCTCTTTTACTGACAGGTTCTCAGCAAATGATTTTCAACAACTGAGTGTAATAAAGTAACCACCACACTTGCGCTTGGGATTCGCCGTCGATGTGTTTGTGAGAGCTGTGCTCCGTCCTGCCCGCTGCCTCTCCCCGCAGGACGACAGACCAGCGCAGACGCCGCGGGTGGGGCAGGGGCGGCCTCTGCTCCGGGTTCCACCCCACCCAGAACGCCAAGAGCCCCCTTCCCTCCCCCCACGCGGACGAGTGCACACAAACGCCCGCTGGCTTGGATCAGCGAGTCACAGGGTCTCTGCCCTTGAATGACATTGCCGGCAGCTTTTGAGGGCTGTGGGACGCTGTGGGACGTCTCAGAAGCGAGCCCTTATCTTGCAGAAAACACGGCCCGTTCACACTCGGATAGTGCACACACCGCGGTGTGACATGGGCATCAAACACGGGCATAAAAGGCGCACTCTGAGGCTGAACCCCTCAGACACGTGTGACAGGCACCCCAGCCTGCAGCTCCTCCTCCTGCGGCTCCGTCTCCTGCAGGCCAACGTCAGAGGGGGGCAGCCAGCGCAGGATCCAGGCGTCCGGATGGAGGAGCCTCCGACGGCCCCGCCACACGGGCGGCCTCGGGGTGATGTGCCAGCGCGTCCTTCTCTGGCCAGCCGGCCATGCTGAAAGGAAGCCTGCCCTCCTCCACGGCCCCAATCCTGCCACCCCTGGGCGAGATGGGGTGACAGTGACCACGGTCCTCTCCTAGCAAGTTAAAATAGTCTCCCTTTCACACAGCAGCCACTATTATTAACAAATAAGAGCATGTTCGCAAATTAAATGTCACACGGGCTTAAGGGGCTGCTCTGCTTTTAGAATAAGATCACAGTGCTCAAAGGCCGCCAGCGAGACGCGGCTCCAGGCCCCGTGGACGCACAGGACCCTGGATGCCGTGCTCAGGCCGGCGCCTCGTGGAGGGCAGGGAGAGAATACGGAGACCCCAGACGTCCACGAGGAAAGAGGCCCGAAGCAGCAGCAGCGGGCCGCAGGCAGAGTCTGCTGAAGTCAGGGCCCACGGGCGGGGTTGAGAGAGCTGGAAAACGGAACATCTAACCCCGTACAAAGGACAAGAAAATCAGCCCGTCCCCAAGAGCGCTGTGGAAAGGCTCAGCAGGGGGAGACCCAGAGGCTCAGATGAGCGAGAGACAGACAGACAGACAGAGAGAAGGAGGGAGGGAGGGAGACAGGGAGAGCGTGGGGCAGACCATGAAGCCAGCATCAGAGGGGTCCCGGGCCGGCTCCCTCCCGAGCAGCCGGCCTCCTCCCGCTCCACCACGGGCTTCTCCTCATGGAGAGATGAACCAAAGAGACCCGCCTGTGGCACAGAGGCGGGCAGGGCACTGCGCAGAGGGCAGACGAGCACACAAGAGCATCCCCTTGAACCCAGACCCCCGCCCTGGTGCCACTCAGCAGACACCGCACAGGCCGGCACCTGACCATGTGCCCGGGCACTGCTGATGCCCCAGGGCCCACCAGACAGAGCAGGAGGCCGTGCGGGGAGCCGTCCACACAGAAGCAGGGCCCAGAGCCGAGCACACCCATGCTGACCACACGCTGGCCGCCTGCCCTGGAGGTGGTGGGTCCAGTCCCGGCCCGGAGAGGAGACGGGAAGGGCCTGTGGTGCCCCGTGGCACTCAGCACAGGCAAGAGGCGGCTCGCCAACCCCAAGACAGCTCGCAGAGCAGTGGGGGCACAGCCCGTCCCTGACACAGACCACCTGTGGGGCTTCCGGGGGCCGTGCACTTGGGCTGGAGGTAGAAGCGTGCCCTGATGCCTGTGCACAGGGACGGGCACGCAGGCCCGCACGGGAAGGCAGGAGGAACAGACCGAGAAGGAAGCGGACGAAGCTCCTCAAGCCGTGGGGGACCTGGCGGCACCGAACAGGGGAGCAGCCGTGTACGGAGGGGCCGCTGGGAAGGACGGCCCACCCTGGCCCCTCAGCAGGGAGGGAAGGGGCAGACGCCACGAGTCCAGACGGGACCCTCCGTGGCCACAGAACGCCCGGAGCGGCTCCAGGGGGAGCGCGAGTGGAAGAACAGCGTGGAGTTCAGGGAGCCAGGCGGGCGCGAGACCCTGCGTCCCTGGGCCGCGTGGGTCGGGCCCGGCCAGCCCCAGCTGGGAAACCTTGCGGGCCACCGACCGCGCCTCCCAGAGAAGCGTGTGTTGGGGGACACTGAACGCCAGCAGCAAGGAGACTGTCCTTCAGAAGCGGCACAGGGAGAGGAGGCCAGGCCGCCGTGAGGGGCCTTGAAGAACCAGCAGAGTCGGGTTCGGTCTATGCCAAGGAACGAAGCATGTGCACCGCAGCTCGAATGATGGACAGTCAGGACGGGGCAGTCGGGAGCTTTGAGACACTCGCTTTAACAGCGTCCAGATACTTGGTCAGCATTATTCTGGGTGACCTGGGAGGACAGCTCTGGCCAACAGGGACACTTTGATCACAGATCAAAGGACTGAAGCGGGTCCGCGGTGGGAGGAGCCAATCCGATGGCCGAGGGCCTGGACACAGTAACTGGAGTCTGCAAGCCAGGGGAGATGCTCCGCCTGTCTGCGCGGGCTTGACCGCCTCCACGCCCCACCCGTGGGCTTCGCCTGCACTGGCTTTTCCGGAGTCGTGAGCCCGCCGGGAGAAGAGGGACCCAAGGAGCAGCGCGGAGAGGTGCGGAGCGGAGCGGGCCCAGTGCGAAGGCCCAGGCTGGGCGGCCTTGGAAGTTCTAGCAGACTGAGGAAGCCGCATTACTGCATGGAGGTTTTGTAAAGGTTCCTTTCAGTGCAACAAAAGGGCGTTTAATCATCTTAAGCAATATCTCAGATAAAAGTTGAAAACTAAAAATCACATGAAAAACAGTTCTTGAAAACGCAAGCGTAGACAAATCCATGAAGCCCCGCACGGCTGGCATCGCTCTGCGGCACAACCAGAAGCCCAGGCCTGCTGAGGGGGCTGGGCTGGTCCCTCCGCCCCCAGGACACGGCGGCCGGCACCGCAAACCGGGAGGCGGGGGCAGCGACCACCCGGCCTGCAGCGGCCTCGCAGAGGCGCCTGCCTCCCACAGCGAGAACTGGCCGGCCGCAGCCCTTGCTCGGCCTCAGGGCCAGCGCCCAGCCCCCCTTGCCCTGCGCCTTCTCCCAGGCGTCCCCAACAGGCTCCTCGCTTCCTGTGTCTGGGTCAGGCCTCCCTCCGCCAAGGCTCCGCGCCACTGCGGAGGGCACTTCTCCTTCCTCAGACCCTGGGTTAGGAAACTGCAAACTGGTGTGTGGCCGAGTAAGGCCTCACTCGAGATCCGAGGGGAGGTCGGACACCGGGGCCACTGTGCAGCCTTCTGCAGTGGGTCACCCAGGAACAGCACCGGACCGTCCGCCTGCTCGCTCCCCACCACCCAGACTCAAGAACTTGGAGGACAGACGCCCTGAACTCTAAGCCTAAATGTAACAAAAGAGCAAACGTGTTAAAGGCAGGTAGGAGCGAGGCCTCTCGCAGAAAGATAACGCTTCTGTCACTTAGCTGCGAGCCAATCAAAAGCTTGGACTGAAGGCAAAGCAGAGAAAGCCCTGCCTCATCGGACTGGCCACCATGATAGGACAGAAGTCAGCAAGTCAGAGTGAAAAATACACCCAATTCCGCCACCTGGAATTGGCTGTAAAAAGATGCAATAAAATAAGTCAATTTTCTAGGCCGGGAAGAGGGTCCGTATCCAAACAGACTGAGGCTCCTGTCCCGTGCAGCTGTGCGTCACCTCGTGACGGCCTTGACCTGTTCGCGTGAGTGGACCTGTCCTCTCCTTAAAAGGCGAAAGACCAGCGAGCCACTTCTCTGCCGGAACCTCCTTCCTGGCCACCGCCAGGCGGCTGAGTCCGGCGCGCCCGCCCACAGCCGGGCTCTGCTGCGGCCCTGGGACCCAGCGGTCGCTGTGACGCACCAGTTTAGAGTTGGCAGCGTTTGCCCAGGGCAGCATCGACTCCTCTCTCCTCCCGACCACACAGCACAAAGTTATCTCTGCAGCTGCTACAGCCAGGCAGCTGGTTTTGTCATGGATTTAGGGTGTGGGCGGACCCCACGCGTGACCGTGTGTGGCCCACTAGAATGGCCTGAGGAGATGCAGACAAGGGCACTTTGGAGGCTGGCTCCATCCTTAGGGTCTTTCTGTGGTGCTGACTGCTACTCCTCGTTTGCATGTCTGCAAGGCGCCTCTCAGGTGCTGGCTGTGTGCGTGTTACTGTGTCAGTCGCCGGGGTGAAGACGCGCCTGGCAGAAAGAGCTGCTGTGCCGAGCCCTGCCCACACGTGCATACGGGACGCACAGTGTCCTCCCAGGCCCCACCGAAGCAGAGCCTCACAGTGTGGCCTATTTGGAAATAGGATCTTCACGGGCGTCACTGTCACAAATCTCAGGCATAAACCGTCCTGCATTCATGCTGGTTCCTAAATGCAACCACCTGTTGGGATTTGAGCTACATCGCTCTTCAGATGAACAGTATATCCTGCTTTACCCATGTTCTGTAGTAAACATATTTCTAGGATATTTTTCTAGTTTTGTACCAGTGTTTTGCAAGTCGACCTCTTGTTTCTGTCTTGATGGTGTTGAAGTTCTTGCGAGCTTGGCCTGAGTCTTCTCCTTCTCCCCTGCCGGCTTGTCACTGATGCTCGCGGGGTGTCTCCTGTGAGATCACATTCCTCCCGCGCTCTGTCGTCCACTGGGGTGTAGGTCTGCCAGAGCTGAAGACGGTGTCTGTGGAAAACTATGTCCAGACTGATCTGACCGCACAGCTGATGTGGCCACGGTGAGTGCACAGACGACACTGTGCAAAGGTTGGACACTGACTGAATCCGGTGCCTCAGTGCCACACAAAACACAAGTGTGGCCAACCTGCCAGATTAAACTGAAAGGTTAAAAGAAAATGCTGCTGCCACATGAGCTGCCCGGCCTGCTAACAGAGGTAGTGACCAGTCGTCCGACCAGTAGGGTCGCAGGGGTACCAGCTGTGGCTGGGAGGTGGCAGAGCACTGCAGACGACTCAGACGTCGAGAAGCAAACGGGGGCTGAGAAGAGAGAAGCTGACCGCGCTGACGGAGAGGTGAGGTGCAGCTGCCAGCGCCGGGAGAGCCCAGACCCCGCCAGCGAGGGGGGCGAAACCACGGAGCCGCCGCCAACGTGAGCGCCGCCAACACGTCGCGGGCCGAGGTCAGCCCTGTGCAAACAGGGAAGTGTTCGCAGGGTGCTGGGAGCAGGCGTGGTGGAGACCGTCTGCATGGCGGGGCGGAAGAGTCCAGGCAAGTTAGTCCCAGCACAGCGTAAAATCCTTTAGAGCCCAGGAAGGCAAATACAAGCAGGGAGGACACGGGGACGTAGCATTTAGCAGGTCGGGGCGGCCGTCGTATCACTGGTCCGCTGGCCCACTGGGTCACCAAGGCTCGGGAGCTACCACCTTGCCCTCGTATACCCAGCTGCTGAGCAAACCCAAGCCCAAATCCGCCCAAGGCAGGCCCGGGCTCCTCCCACCGCATCAGCGCTGCCCGAGGGATGGACGGAGACTCCACACCCGACCCCCGGGACGTTGGCGGCAGCCGCTCTGGCTCCTGGGGGAGGGTCTCCCTGGTGACTGCACGCACACAGGAGCTCGGGACCCACAGCCACTTCCTCCGTGGGAGTGGGGCCTGTTCCCAGGAAAAGCAGAGGCAGCGCTGCCCTCAGGATGGCCCGGTCCAAGGCGGGGGCCAGTGTGTCCAGAGTCGCGCCTTAGGAGCGAGGACCACAGCAGCCATGGAAGCCGACCAAAAGCAGGACTGGGTTGGTGGCCGCTGGAACAGCAGCCAAGAGCCAGGCTGAGCCCCGCGGGGACCGGCTGAATGGTGCTCCCGAGGCCCAGCGGGGCAGAGCCAAGGAGAGTCAAGGGCTTCGTCTCCCGAAGGTGGAGCCGAGTCCAGGCCGCTTCCTCAGCCTGCTTCGGCAGCTCGCCGCTCCCCCTGCAGCCTCTGCATCCAGGCGCACAAGGAGGCGGGCAGGCTGCCCGAGGTCAGGAGCGGGCAGCCACCCGACGCCCAGCCGCAGCACAAGACCCCAAATCCCAGGTCCCTAAAGCAGGGACTTCCTTCCTCTGTTTCTAACCCATCCCACTTCCTATCTCTGCTTCCTGAAGTCACCACCCAGATGATGTTTGCCAGGGTTCCCAGGGCTGGCTGTGCCCGAAGGCTGTCTGCGTGCCCGTGTGGCCCTACAGCCCTGGGTGACGTGCGTACAAGTGCTGTGGCCTCTACAGGTGAGGAAGCTACAGCACCAAGAGACTAGAGGAGCTGTGGGCCACACTGCTGGCCAGGGCAGGGTCTGGCCTCCTCGTCCAGAAAGCATGTCTCCCAGACAGTCTCCGCGCGCCACCCGCCTCCAGGACACTGGCTTCGGTGCCATCCCCGTGCCTGTCACATGCTAGAAAGCTTTAGGTGTCACCTTGGGATCCAAATTGGGTTCGAGCCCTGAACTGGGTGCTCACATCTGACCGACGCCGACATGGCAGGCGGAGAGAGCTGGGTCAGTTCTGTTCCATCGCATCGGGCTCCGCAGGGCAGCAGAGTGGACAGGACCCCAGACTCTACCCAAACCCCCGGGCACATGCACTTCCGTCCTATTTACCAGGAGTCCACACAGACTGTGACTTCTCCTAGAAGCCTAATTTGGAGCCCCCCCCAAAAAAAAAAAAAAAACATGAAAGGAGAGGGGAAAAGCACAGCCTTGGAAACTGAGAGGTAAAATCGATAAGAAGGTGGCTGTTTCGCGAGCTCCTGGGTACAAAAATAAATAAATAAAAGGCAGCCTGAGCAGGACACGCTGCAGCCGCCCTCGGTGGCTGAAGTGTCTACGGCTGCCCAACAAGGTAAATCAAATCTGCTGCCAATACGTTCTTTCGCTGTCCAGATAAAACGGCCGACTAAGCTGGTGAACTCTCACCCCTCACCCGCGCTCCTCAAGCCAAAGTACAGATTAAAAAAAATCAATAACCCCAATCGATGGGAAAATATTTTTAGTCTCTAACTGAACGATATGTTTTGACAAGGCCAAAGAGGAGCACAAAAGAATGGCAAAAGATAAAAGACAGAAAATTAGGAATTTGCTTTATTGGGTGCGGTGAATCACCAATCACTCTCTTTCTCCCTCCCTGACATTCGTCTAAATTATCTCACAGCGAGGAAATAAAGTGTAAGGAGATGAATTCATAAAATGACATGATTCACCGCCAAGCACCTTAAAACCTATTATTGCCACCATTTTCTGTTGCCATTTCCAAGAAAGCAATCTAGAGAAATGCCCACGCCAAGACCCAGTGGAGGGAGCGCGTTCCCGAAGTGGAGGAGCCAACCATGGCGAAGCGGCCCCAACGGAGAGACCGAGCCGGCACCGAGCGCGTCCGAAAGTGTTTCGAATCCGCCCGGTTTGCCTCCTGTTTTCCTCCCAAATAGCCATTGTTTTTCATAAGCCAACACCCTCGAGGCCCTTTCATAACTGAGCAAATTAAGCAGACGCTATCACCTTGTCTCCCAGCCCCATAAGCAGTAATTTATTTTTGTACATCACCTGAGCCTGCTGTACTTCCAAAAATTATTTCACATTTTTCCCTCTCTGAATCACTGCAATAAAGAAACATGAGAACCTGAACAAAGTAAGCGGAAATTATGCAGGGATTTCTGTCTGCTTTTTTGTATAAGAAAATCTTGACCATAGAATCATTGTCTTAATAAGTGATCTACACTGTCAGCTGTTTATCAGCAAACATTGGTGAGTGGGCGGATCTTTGGGATTCAGAAATCTATGTAAATGCAACAGAGGGATAGCTGGAATTGTAGCAAACTATTTCACTTATTAATGATTCCCTTTGCCTCCTGATATCACCGTCCCATCTGTATTTGGTATCCTTTGCAGTGAATTTAATGACCACCATTCTACAATAATTGCTGATTTTCTTCTCACAAGTTCACGTAGGCATTTCTTATTCAAACACATTCTCAGCTGATGACTACACCACTGTGATGGTGGCCAATTCAACCCACAAAAAACAGTCAGTTCAATAAGAAACACTGCCAACCCAGTGCTTTGACATTGTAGATTTCAAAAGTCAAGTCACCATTCAGAAGCTCTTTGGCCAACTTCGGACACTGTCAGTAACTGCCGTTGTATAACATCAGCAGAGGCTGTACGGTGACAATGTTCCCCACACGGTGAAGAAGCACAGACAGTCCGGTCCCCGCGGCTTCCAGGACTTCTCAGGCCACAGACTTGGGCCTTTTCATCCCCTGTCGGGAAGCTGCAGGGGCCAGCATCCCCCCACTTCGAGACTCCCCAGCACACTTTGTCCTGCTTCGCTCCTGGGGTCAGGCACAACATACGTTTGCTCTGCGCCAAGACCTCTGCACGCTGGTGACCCTAATCTCACCTGTCCCCAGAACAAACTGATTTTTGAGGCTTATGTCCAGACCAGCATCTCGTCTGATGGTGCCACCGCTTGGCTGGGTCAGAGTCACTATCCGTACTAATTGGAATGACCAGAAAATGATGCTTGATTGAATACTTAGCTCACAAAACATTCTGCCGCGTTCAATGGGCACAAAAGCCATGTTTAATCATTAAGTCATTAGGAATAACAAGTGTATTAAGTGTCTTTGGTTTTGAGATACTCATTGGATACGGTTCATTAAAGACCTCCAGTAGGTCCTCTGGCTGAGAAATACTTGCACAGGGAAAAACCAGTGCATCTCAGGCATGTAAGCATGTTCCGCGCGTCCTTTGTAAGCAGGGAGGATCTCAGAAACACCAGAACGAAATGTTACCCGAAAGGTTCGTTTTCCTAGAATTTGCCAATGTACTTTTGCAACACCAGGTTGCCCTATTCCACCCACCTCCCCAAAGGGCCATCAGTGATGTGCAATGCACCCCAGTGCCCATTCGCAAAGTGTCTGAGGACTTTGGACACGTCCTCCCTCTTTTTAAAATTCCCTGGGATCACTTAGCCTGGTGGCTGTCTGTTGATGCCCTAGTGATTGAAATGAGTAGGTAATTACGATGTTGAAAGCTTTCAACCTGCCCGGGGAAGTGTGATGACTGCTTGAATTAGCTAACGAAAACATGTCAAGCCGCTGCCAAAGATTCTATTATGTGCAGTTGGGAAATTACCCGCAGTGTGAAAACCCAGAGTGGCCCCTTGTAACTCAGACCAGAGAACCAGAGACTCCATCATTTGCAAGTAAATGGGGTGTGCGGGCAAATCCCACTGCCCCCAGAACGGAAAGACAGTGTAGACTCAGGTCTGACTGCTGTCAGGTCCAAAACATCCTATTTTCGGTCGAGGCCAAGTCCACTTGGCAAACATACAGCTACACCAGCTTTGTCTTTCCTGTTGAACCGAGGTGTCCGAGGGGTGCAGCATGATAAGGGCACTGAGGCTCCAAGTCAAAAGCCTTTAGCCCATTTTCCTAAGCATTCTGGTACCTCTTGTGATACTAGAATAAAACCCAGATCACTTTCCACAGCTGAGGCGCCAGCAGCTGTGTGGCCACCGCCCAGAACACGTGACTGAGACACCTGTTCACAGCCACATAATCCATCCCACGCCGCCCGGGCCTCCCAGGCTCCATGGAGGAAAAGAGCCCGAACAACGAAGCCTGCCTTTCTCAGCACCCTGTGAAGACGGAGCTTCTGAGCCCAATTTCCCTGGAGTTAAAGAAGATTCAGAAGGGACGTTTTCTTTCTTTGAAAGTATGGGCCAAAACTCCTATGGCACGGAGGCCTTTGCCGATCAGTGAACACCAAGGCGCTAGTGAACTTACCCTTCCTTTTCGTCTTTGCAGGGAGCAACTGAACGGGACAGGGTTCTTCACATTTCTTTTTCCTCACAGAATAAATAGTTTATTCTGCACAGCAGATGCCAGGAGCCTGCGACTCCAAAAACTAGGTTTGAATCGTGGAGTCTGAGTCAGGAACTCACTGACCCTGTGAGCCCCGAGCGGTGGGCGTTAACACCGCCAACCCCAGGGCTGTGCGGGAGACAGGACAGAGTCATGAGCGTGGCGACGTCGTGTGAGCCGAAAAGCCCAGCATGAACATTTTCTCCCCCTGAAAAGAAAGGAGCTCACACAACTTCAGTGCTGCTACTGCGCTCTGGCTGCGAAGCCAGTCGGAGTGACCCGTGCAGACATCCCGTCTGCGTGCGTGCTCGACGTCGGGCAGGCGTCAGGGCTCCTCCCACAGTTCCCCAGTTCTGGAGTCACGCAGGCAACTTGACCGAGAACCGCAGTAACCACCTCCCACCGCACCGCCCACTGCCCCGGCTTCTTCCTGTGGCCTGTGCACGAGCCAGGACAGGCCTTCTCGACCTCGGCCTCCTCCTGCCTGTCTACAAGAAGTCAGCGGGGGAGGTTGCTTGGCCACCGGAACACGCAAACCCCAAGGTTGCACTTGATCAGGCAGGAGCTCACCCCAGCCCCCAGGCTCAGGGTGAAGCAGGGGCAGCACGGGGTGCCGGGCTCCAGGCAGCCCCTGGCTCACTAATCACCCCACCCATGGCTTGGACCAAATGCCCCGCGCCTGCCACGCAAAGGTGTAGAGGGGATTCTGGCTCACAGTTGAGAGATTCCAGTCCGTGGCAGGCTGGCTCTGAGCAGAAACAGCACGGGGAGTGTACGGCGGAAGAACCCTCTCGACTCATGCGGCCAGGAAGCAAGGAGCAGGCCCAGTTCCGGAGAACAAGGGGCCAGGCCCTGTGTGTCGGTCACGTTTATGTGTGACCAAGGTCACCTCACAACCCACCCAGCAGCTCCACGTCAGTCCAGCGGACAAAAGTTAACCACGCCCTCCGGGCTGTGTGCACCCGCTTGCCCGCTGGGGCAGACTTCAAACTGGCGGACAGGAGCCGAGGGAGGAGAGAGGGTGCGTGCTTGACTCTGAACACCTTGCCTGGAACTCGCAGCTGGTCCATGTCTGTGGGTGAAAGTCAGACGGGCCCAGCGCGACGCAGGGATGCAGACGGGCCGTGGGCCTTCCTCCCTCCCGAGGGCAGCGCTGCGCCACAGGAAGGGGCGGGAAAGCGTGGCCGGGAGAGCAGAGGGGTGGGGAGAAGCACGACGTGCTGGACGCTGTGGCTGCACCCTCCTGCGGGTGACCTTCCCACTCAACACATGTGACCTCCCCACGCCGCGTGGCTTGATACTTCCCCAGCTACATCACCTCTCCAACCCACTGTCCCCACACTCCGCTGGGGCGGCCTTTCCTGCTCGGCCCCGTCAGGACAAGCACCTCCAGCCCAGCCTGGCGCTCAGGGAGTCTCCTGGGTCCGTCCTGTGGAGAGTAACCCCGCCTCGGGCCTCAGGCCCTTTCGCCTTCACCGCCAGCACCGCTGCCTGCTCAGCGCTCCTCCTTGTGGGCAGATGCACACTAGCCCGGACCACAGCTCCCGAAGAGTGAGGCCTGCGTTTCGCTCACCACGTGCCCCGTGCAGTACGCGGTGTTCCTGGCTTGGAGCGGGTGCCCAGTGCGTGAAGGCGGAGGCGACCTTGCGGGCAGCGCTTGCCGTACACCTGCCTCCCGCTTCCTTGGGGCCAGATCTCTGCTGTGGAGCCCTGGGGAGAATGCTCTCTCACCGTTCCCAGAAAGAAAATACATAAATTCCTCCTCGGCTGTTTCTTTTCACTCAAAGCAGCAACTGCTTCCTGCCGTGATATTCAATCCCTCCACTTAAGAGCCATGAGAGGAGCATTGAGTGCTGGGCTCCATTTCACTCTTTTCCAGACACACAGGTAACTCCAGGACCACCTGGAGGACCCCAAGCCCTCCGGCCAGGCCAGCAGCCCGCACAGGAAGCAAAGCCACACCAATTCCCCACGGGGCTGATTAGGAGAAGAGCATCTGTGCTGTTTATTCAAAAAAGTCCTCTGCAAAGCCCTGGTTTGCCATATTTTTATGCCTTTTTTTTTTTTTTTTTTTTTTTTTTTTTTTTTTTTTTTTTTTTTTGCTTTTGAGACAGGGTCTCGCTCTGTAGTTCAGGCTGGCCCTGAGCTCACTCTGGTACCCAGGCAAGCCGCCGCGAACTCAGCAATCCTCCTGGCTCTGCCTCTTTTATGCCATATTTTAAAGAAAAGCTCACGATCGACAGAGAATTTGATAAGTAAGTTGCAGTGTTCCAATCACAGGACAACCTAGCGTCATTAAAACGATTATGTTTTCTGTATCTTGGAGAACTAGAAAAAGAAGAACAAATAAAACCAAAGTCGGAAGAAAGCATTTCATAAAGTCTGGAGAAGGAATAAATGAAACAAAGAACAGAAAAGCAATGGAAAAAATCAAAACCAAGAGTTGTTTTTTGGAAAGACCAACAAAAGTGTGAACTGTTAGTTAAACTCGGTAGGAATAAGGAAAGGAGACTTGGATAACAAAGATTAGAAGTGAAAATCAACACAAATGATGCTCTGAATGGAAAAAGATCATAAGTGGCTGCTGTGAATAATTATACCAAGAAACTGGACCCTGTGGAAGAAGCGAATGAATGCTGAGGAACGTACGATCTGCCGTCACTGAACCCTGAAGAACTGAAAAACCTGAGCAGTGTTACCCGTGGCTGGTAAAACCCGTGAATCACTAACCAGACCACTCCTCACAAAGGCCCACGGTCACACAGCGTCCCAGGGGAATTCTACCACGCAGTCAAAGAATGAGCTAATTAAGAGTCCTTTACAGACTCTCCCAGAAACAGTTCAGGAGGAGAACAGTCGAGTTCATTCTGTAAAGTCAGCATAGCCTGATACCAAGAGAACAAGGGTGCTACTAGAACACGAAGCTGCAAGTTAACGCTTACAATGAGTATTGTTTCCAAACCCAATGCAAAATACTATCAAATAAAATTCAACCAAACATTTAAAGGATCAGAGGCCACGGTCAAGTGGAATTCTGTCCTGAAACTCAACAAGGGCCAGAAACATGAAAGTAAGACAGCGCAATGGACCCCGTCAGGAGAAGGAAGAACAAAAGTCCACAATCACCTCATCTCAGCTGAGCAAGAAAACATATTTGACAAAGCACAACACCTTTTGGTGATTAAAAAAACAACCCACTAGACAAACTGGAAATAAAAGCGTATTACCTCTGCCTAATAAGGCCTCACAGGAAAAGCACACAGCCGGCATCATAATGGTGAGCAGCGGAAAGCTTCCCCAGGACCAGGAGGGGCCGGCTACGGCCTCTCATCGCTCCCCAGCACAGAGCTGGCAGGTCGCGCAAGCGGACAGGACGAGGAGATAAAAGGCATCCACACTGGAACAGACGGATAATATTACTTTTCTCCATGGACAATATAATCTACTCCAAAGATTCAATGCACACAAAAATACAGTAGAACAGATGAATCCAGCAAAGCTCTGGGACACAAAAATACACACACACACATCAGTGCTATTTCAATACGCTAACAAGGAATAATAGAAAAGAGAAATTCAGAAAATAATCCCATTTATAGCACAATGAAGAAGAATAAGATACTTAAGAAGTGACTGGACCAAGGATATAAATGACTTATATGCCAAGAAGTACAAAAGAAATTAAAGTAGATGAAAATAAATGTGAAGACATTCCATGTTAATTGGCTGGAAGACAATACTATTAAATGTCCATAGTCAATGGAATCTCTACCACATCCTCAGTGGTACTTTTTCAAAAATAGAAGAAATTTCCAGATATCATATGGACTGCCCAAGGATTCTGAATAGGCAAAACTATCTTGAGAAAGAAAATTAAAGCCAAAGGCTTCACATTTTCTGATTTCAAATTATATTACAGAGCTACACTAATCAAAACACAGCAGTATACAGTACTTTAAAATACATAACCACGGGGACACACCAGTGTCTAGAGATAATATTATACATAATATTAATAGATGATACATAGATAGATGATAGATAGATAGATAGATAGATAGATAGATAGATAGATATCAAGTAAAACTTACAAAAGTACCAAGATTCCACACACCAAGAATAATCTCTTCAACAAGGACAACTGGATCCCTCTGTACAAAAAATGAAATTGGACTCCACCTTATACTCTACACAAAAGTTAACTCAGATTAGCTTAAAGCCCCAACTGTCACTTGTGAGACTATAAAGTTCCTAGAAGAAGAGGAGAAAGTTCCCTGACTTCAGAAGCAGCAGTGATTTCCTGGTGAAACACAGAAGCACCGACAGCAAAATGAAGAACAGATAATAAGACTACCCTGCGCTTAAATGTTCTCATGCAGAAAGTATGAGACCAACGGGGTGAAAGCCTATGGGATGGAAGAAAATATGTGCAAACTAGATATCTGAAAAGAGATTAATATCTACAATATATCAAAACCCCCTGCAACTCAGCAACAATAAGAATCAAAATATCTGATTAACAAATGCAAAGGACTTGAAGTGATTTTCTTTAGGGTCCGCACAAAGGCTCAGAGCCGCAGAAGGTGCCGATGACCCTGCTTGTCTGGGACCCACACACAGAACCAAGGAGCCCAGGAAAGCATTGCTACCCCCGAAGACATAGAGCCTCAGAACCACTGGGATGGCGCTAGCTATCAAAACCCAGAAGATCTTCCCTGTATCTTGTCTCTAAGTTGCATTTGAACACAGAACTCTAACTCTTTAACTTGCACCACTCCTTCAAATAAAAAATTGTATTGCCTCGTCCGTGGCATACGCCTAGAACCCTAGTACTCTGGGAGGCTAAGGCAGAAGGACTGCAAATTATAGCCCACTCTGAGCAACTTAACAACCTCACAAGACCCTATCGCTAAACTTTTTAAAGGGCTGAATTTGTAGCTGAATGCAAAGGCTCTGGTTTCAATTCCTAGAAAACAGTATGAAGTTTCCCCAAAAAATTAAAAACAGAATTACCACATGGTCCAACAACCCCACTTCTGGAGAGATGGTCAGAGGAAACAGGATCTTGAAAACACATTTGCACACATGTCCCACCACAGACCAAATTCTCCACAACAGCCAGGATACAGGCTCGCTGAGGTGCCCACGGACAGATGAATGGATGAAAAGTGTATATGTGAGTGGAAAAGCGTTCAGCCTTAGAAAGAAAATCCTGGCATGTGCTACAATATGAACGAAACTAGAGTGCCTTACGCTGAGTGAGATGAATCACAGACAGAGGCACACTGCACGAGCCTCCCAGTCTGTAAAGTAGTCATGACAAGAGTAGAATGTAGTTCCCAGCCCTAGGGTCGGGAGATGGTGTTCTTGCAAAATGAGCCAAGTGCTGGCATCTGTGCCACAGCAAACTGCATGAGGCATACAGAGCTGTCCTCTCCCACAAACACGTATCAAGGATGAAGGCTGCAGCTGGGGTCAGGGCGCTGGCCTAGGACGTGTGGACCTGCAGTGAACCCCCAGCACCACAAAAAAACACATGCAAATGTTTCAGACAGTACAAAAATGATGTGCACAGGTACTTTTCAGTGACATTAAGAGATGCTAACAGTATTATTACAGATACCTGCAAACTAAGATCCATGATATAATCCCACTTTTTCAATGAGATGTATATGTACACGTCCCAGTCACTTCCCTGATGCTGGGGAAAAAACACCCCACATCTACAAGTTTGAGGAGAACAGTCTTACTTAAGTCATGATTTTAGTACATGTGCTGCCAAAGCGAGCACAAAGTCATGATTTTTAGATCATTCAGTCAATAGTTACCTGGCTCCTGCGCAGGAAGGGCATGGTGGAAGGGTCTGGTGGAGGGCAGGTGCTTACATCATGGAGGCCAGGAAGCAGTGAGAGAGGGGAGGAGCCAGGAGGGGCACACCCTTCCAGGGCCCACCCCTGTGGCTTGTTTAACCTGACCAGGCTCCACCTCCTAGAAGCAAGTGTGCTGCAGCACGCCCATGACCCAGCCACCTTCCAAACCCCCACCGAATACCTAAGTCTTCAGGGGAACAGACTGGATCTAAACCATAACACGTACATGCATATATATGCATTTGTAAACATCAGAATGTATATTACATTTATGTGTTTATTTGCACATTATACCTTTATATACATGTAATTCTATATAATCATTATTAGATGCAATAGAATATAAGCACCGCCTGATTGTATATCTGATTTGCCATTTTCTCTTCAGAGTGCAACACATCGATGATTCAAGGTATTTGATGCATGAATCATAAATAACTCCATGAAAAAAGACTGGAAAGTTATACACCAAAATATTAACAAGTCATCTCTGTTTCAAAAGTTTTTTATCTTGTATTTCCAGAGTTTTTCGAGTGAACAGTATTACGGAATGTAAGAGAATGTTTGAAGTAAAGGATGAAGAAGAAATGTTCGCCATCTGGATGGACAGTTATCCTTCCTGAACTCCCCAGTCCAGCGACTGAAAGGCCTCTTGCTACCTGGAAGAGACTTGGGGTACAGTGGCAAGAGGGGGTCCAGGTGGCGAGCTCGGGTTGTCGCTGAACGTCCCACGGATGGACAGGAGGGAAGCTCAGTTCTGGAGGCTCCAGCCTCGAGAGGAAGCGAGCGTGGAAAGAGGGTGGGCCCGCTGAGCAGCAGAGGCGGAGGCAGCCGGTCCCGGGCCAGCGGGGAGTCGGCCTCGTCTGGCTCGCAGCCGTGCCAGCTGCTACAGGACCCATCCGCAGAGCTGGCCGAAAAGCCGGGCAGAGCCCCAGGCTGGAAGCAGCAGAGACCTGGGCCAGGAGGCAGCGGACGGGGCAGGAATGGTGCCAGAGGTAGAGGGAAGACCTGAAGGAGCCCCAGCGGGACTCCAAGGCCGACTGTGGCATCCAGGAGCTCGCGGGCCCGAGAACAGCGCCCTGGGCCCTGACCTTCCCGCCCTGGGGAATCAGGTGTAAACACCTTCCAGGGGGAAAGCAGTTGCCAGAGGGGGTCTGAGTGGGCAGAAGTTCAGCCGAGGACTTCAGGTGTGGGCAACATTCGGCCCCTTACCCCGGGACAGGACCGAGGGGCCTGAAGGTAAGAAAGGGTGACACAGCCGGGAGAGACACTGAAGACGGAAGAAAGGCAGGCGGCTGAACGGGGTCTCCCAGGAGGCAGGGAGGGGACAGCAGAGCGGGGTGACGGGGAGGCACGCCTCCGAGGACAGGGACAAGAGGGCGCAGGGTCAGGCCCTCACCCCAGCCTCAGGGGGCCGGGACTGCAGGAAGGGTGCGGGCATCTCAGAGGTGAAGAGGGCCAGACGCGCGGCGGCTCACAGGCCTCAGCAGTTCGTCCCTCCGAAGCCAAGGGCCTGGGTCCCTCCTGGGCGCCGTGGGAAAGGAGCAATGGTAGGTGCAGGGCCAGCAGGGCCACAGCTGGCAGAGGTGCTGACCGACCGGAAGTCAGGCCGCCCAGTCCCCGGCCAGCGTGTGTCCCGGGTGATGGTCTCTCTGAGCGCCTTGGGCTGTGCTTGGGGTTTCCTGTTTTCTGCCAGCCAGTCCATGTGCTCCTTGTACATTCCAGCTGTTCCTCTTTGACCAAATACGTGGCTGGCGGGTGCTTTCCCCGCACTGCAGCTTCTTCACCTTGTGGGCTGTTTCTTCGCATCCAGAGCATTAGTTCGAAGCCATCCCTCTTTATCTCTGCCTTTATTGCCTGTGCTTTTCGTGTCATATCCAAGCAATCACTGCCAAGGCCAAAATGTCAAGGCTTCCCTCTCTGTTTTCTTGGACGAGTGTTACTGTTGCGGGTCTTGCATTTAAGGCCTTAATCCACTTTGAGTTGATTTTTATGTGCAGTTTAAGATATAGCTTTCTCTTTTTTTTTTTTTTTTTTTTTTTTTGCTTGTAAATACCTAGGTTTCCCGACACCACTTACTGAAAAACATATTCTTCCCCATTGTGCATTCTCAGTATCTCATCCAAGACTATCCTTGGGCTACTCTGTCCTCTGCTGCCTATTCTGTCTGTGTGCTAAGACCAGACTCTTTTCATTACTATAGTTTTGCAATTTGGTTTTCAATTAGGACACGTGCTGCTTCCTTTCTCAAGATTGCTTTAGCTGTTCCGGGGCCTTAGTGGTTCTGTGTGAATTTTAGAACTGCTTTTCTTTTTTTTTTTTTTCTTTTTGAGACAGGGTCTCGCTTTGTACTTCAGGCTGGCTCTGAGCTCACTATGGAGCCCAGGCAAGCCTCGAACTCAGCAATCCTCCTGTCTCTGCCTCCCGAGTGCTGGGATGACAGGTGTGAGCCACCATGCCCGGCACTGTGGTATGTGGTATGTGATATTAATTGCTGGTGGGTGTGAGTCTCCACGCCCAGCATTGTATGTGGTTACCGGGGATCAAACTCAGGACCTTGCGCTTGCGAGCCAGGCGCCGGAACCACTGAGCTAACCCTCCAGCCCTAGAACTGTTTTTCTAAAAAGAACTGTGAATTTTAGAACTGCTTTTCTAAAAATCTTTTTTTATGTAAAAAGTCTCATCTGGATTTTGGCTATGGAGATAGTGCTGAGAGGATGGATCATTTTTCAGCTTTCATTCTTCTGGTCAAAAATGCAAAGATGTTTCAAGATGTTGCATTTATTGATTTGTTCACATCTCCTCTAATTTTCCAGTGCTCAAGGTGCAAGTCCTTCACCTCCTTGGCTAAGTTTAGTCCTGAGTATTTTATTCTTTTTGATGCCATTATAAATAGGACTAATATTTAAAGTTCCTTTTCAGGAGGTTTATCAATATATAGAAAGAACACAAATAATTTCTGTATGTTTTACATTTTGATTCTTTCATCCTGAAATGTTACTGAATTTGTTTACTAGTGCTAACAGTTGTTTGGTGCTATAATTCAAGTCTTCAACATGAAGGACCAGATCCTGC
>PVIC010033073.1:0-20311 GCA_004025085.1 Thryonomys swinderianus
GGAACCCACGGTTGCTAGGATGAAATGTTTTCTTTAGAACCCAGAAGCTTTCTAACCCCTGATGGGAATCGGTTCAGTGTAGGGACCCACGTGTGGCCTCCGAGGAAGTCCGCACCCGTCCGTGTCACGCTGACCGAGTCCACTCTGTGGATGCTCAGGGGGTCTGAGCAGAGTTTGGGATAGAAAGGAGCTGACCTCCATTCCTCACACATCGCTTTATTTCCTTCAGTTTCTCTACTGAAATAAAACTTGCACACACTTTATGTGATATTGTATATCATTTTTATGAAACATTTCAAATAGAAAGGATTACGAAGAGCAATATAATCTGAGGCAGTGGAAGAGTTGGTAAAATCCTGCGTTGGTGGGTTCACGTCATTGTAGTTTGGTCCAAGCCCAGGAAAGGTCGAGTCTGAAGCTGGCGGGGTGGGGGGGGGGGTCCGCGCTGGTCCGGGCCAGAGCGCTCCGCAGCGGTGCGCAAGGCAGAGCTTACGGGGTCGCCGCACGTTAGCTCCATTTTCCTGTAAACCTAAAAAGCGAAGTGTTTGTAAGGAATAGCTTAACAGCGCCTTTGCACTCAACCTCAGGATAAATCCTTGCCACGTTATTTGTTTAGATTATGCTGTGATTTTAGCTAAAGTAACTACCAGAAATTCTAACCCTCCTCCCCTTCCCTGCTGCTCCTTCCTCCCGTCCCTGCCCTTTCTCTCACCCCGAGGGTAACACACTGTTTAGAGCGCTGGCTGTGAGCAGGTTTAGTCCGTGGGCCACATCCTACCACAAGTGCTGCCGCTCACCGGCCGGGCTCCACCGTCCGGTGGTGTTTGCCGTCTGTCGGGTAAAAAACTTGTCATTTTGCACATTAGAAAAATACATGTCTTCTAATTGTGGGAGTTTAGAATTCCATATAAATACCTAGTACACCAAGCCGTTGTGTTCAGAGCTTTATCCCAATCCTTTATCTTTAGGTTACTAGAATTTATATATAAATATATATATAATATATATATAATATATAACATAACATGTATTATAATATATATAATTTATATATAAGATATAAAGCATAACTTCAAATGATAAAATATTTAAAAATTACCGAAGTTTCTAGGATATTTGAAACATACAGATAAATATGTACTTATCTGCCCCCTTTCCACTCCCATTTTAACTTTGTCAAATTCTCTTTGAAATTCTGCATTATTTATCTGCAGTTATGTTAAAAATCCCCAGAAATTTAAAATAGTTAATTTTATAGTCACGGATCCTTGGAGGGAACCATTTAACTGTAGTAATGTTTTCATCTCAATTCTAATTTGTGTAATATTAATATAGTTTTAATATTTGCATTTTACATTATTTTTCTGGTGTATATTTTCTTAATTCATACCACTACATATTTTTATATTGTAGAGATTTCTACACAAATTGGCTATGCCTCAGTTTTGAGCTTAATCTGGTCTTACAGTCTTTTGAAAATTTATTCCATTCTATTGCTTGCAATAACTGATTTATAATAGTTTTTGATATTCTTTTATCTGGGATCATTCTTTCTAGAACTTCTTTTGTTATCTAGTATTTTAGTAGTGTATCCAACATCAAGAATTAGACAGCTCAATTATTGTTATTTATTGTTACAAATTAAACTTGTTGAGCCTTGCCTAGTATCTGATACTTCCTCGCTTTCAATTTCTCTTCCAGTATTACTTCGGCTCTTAATCATACCCTTTGGCTCTTCTTTTAGTGGGAAACAATTGCTAATACTGATCCTGTGAAATGAGGCCAAGGCTCTGGTGGCTCCTGCAGGGATCACTGATTGTCCTCCACCGCCATGGCCGTTGCTTCCTCCGAGCTTCGGCTGCACACACGCTCGCCCAGCGAGGGCCCGATTCCCCGTGCCTGCCGGGCGCCAGCTCTGGGCTGTGGAAGGGCTGCTGCAGGGTGGGCGCGGCCCTGAGGAAGCTCGGCCTCCGCCTCCCTGACTGTCTTCTCTGTTCCTACGGCACCAGAGAGGGAACCCCGGGAATCACTTCACTTTGGTGGGCACTGTCCTAGGCATCAGTGGGGTCACCAGGAGTTTCTGATTCTCATTCTTGCTTTCTGCATGTCTGGAAATTCTACGTCCTTTTCACATCGCCTTGGTGACTTGTATCACCCTTTTTTCTTTTTTAGTACTTCAAAATAATTTTTTTCTTCACATATATTATAGTTTTATTATTCATCTGATAGTTTCCATGCCTGTAGTATATGTAGTTTGAGTTCTTCCATTTGTTTTTTCTGTGGACTTTACCCACAGTAACTCCCTCCATGTGTGTTTCCAGGTAGGTGTGTGTGTGTGTGTGTGTGTGTGTGTGCTCGTGCGTGTGCACAGGTGTGTTTTAGCTCAATCCTCTTACATTCCGCCCTGGTGACCTCTGGAGCGTGTGCTAGAACCGCATCTCTCCAGAAAACACCTGTGTCTGCCCGCTGCGCTCCTGGGCGGGTGACCCGTCAAACCCGCTTCCAGGCTTCGGCCCCGGGGCCTGCTCTGCCCCTCCCAGGGCGTGCAGTCTCCATAGCTCGCCTGGGACTCGGACTCGGGGTCCGTCCCCGGGAGACGGCGCTGCTCCCTGACGCCCACAGGAAGAGTGTCCTTCACATCTGGCATCCACGGCCCACATTTTCATCCAACAAACTCAGGAAGTGTTTAGTAGTCACTTCTAAGCTGGTGGGGATGTAAACGTGTGGAGCTCCCTCAAAGAACTACAGCTAAACATTCCATTTAGATCTTGGATCCATTTTGATTTTAGTCAGCGCATAGTGAGATATAGGTGTCAACTCAGCCTTCCACACGCGGAGATCTGATTCCCAGCACCGCTATAAGAGCCTCTTCCCTCCTGGATGCATTTCTGACTCCTTTCTCGAAGGTCAGATGCCCGTGTGTGCCTGAGGCCGCTCCTTCTCTTCTGTTCTGTCCATCACATGGATTCGTATTTGTTGGATTCGTGTCAGGTGTTCAGGGAGTAGTGTTAGGGTGAAGGTGGAAAATAAATTAGGAGTATAAAATGGTCCCCAGCTTCAAGAAATGGCATTTCTGGTGCGAGTCTCTGTGGGACAATCTCATTCTGATGGAGCTTTCCGTTCAAACCATCTGCTTAAGATGCAGAAAGTGGAAGAGCCATGACAGGCACGTGTGTTCAGGGGCTTCCGCGAGGCTGTGGGAAGCAGGAAACCCACCGCACAGCGTGAGGGAAACTGGGAGAACAATAGGCTTGTCGCCCCACTTGTTTGACAGTCAAGAGGCGAGTGCTCGGGGTACAGGCAGCTCCTCAGCAGCTTCCTTGGGGACCTGGTGGCTCGTGGCCTCCACCTTGGTCTCCTGGGGTGCTCCTGGGCCACGCTGGCCTGAATTGCAGAGAAAAGCTGGGAAAGCAGATAGATATCTGTACTGGTCTCTACAGCAGTGAGCACAGAGAGCCAGGCAAGGCTGTTGGATCATCAGCCAACAGGACGTACACTGAGCACGATATCTGTCACATTTACAATCTATAGCATTATACATCTTCCATGTCCATCAACATATGTGCACCCACGTGTGTACATGTCACGAGAAATCCTTAAAGGCGCAGCCTTCAGATGTACCCAAAACGTGCACCTATTGGAGAGGAAACCATGTAACCCAAGGCAACCCGGGTGAGGATGTAAATAGGTAATCAGAACAGCAGCAGAATGAAAATGGAAACAACTATAAAAATTTTATAATCATGTAGCTTTCAGAAAAGTAAAAATTAAAATAAGAATAAGGTATTGTTTTTACCAAGTAGGCTAATAAAAATGCAAAGTTCTCAATCATTCAGTATCATTGAAGAGTTAGGGAAACAGGGATGCCCTTGAACTATCGACAACTGTACGAACTGTCACACCTCTTTCAGAGTAGCGTTCCATGATAGTCTGTACGTCTTATCAAGTTTCACCTATAGTTCAACTTGGTGTCTAAGAGACATGGACATTTTTGCTGAAGGGATACATGAGGATGTTAATGAAACATTGTTTAATCAGCAAAATATTATGCAGGGGCATATATTTAAATACACCAAATACTTAAATAATAGAAGAATGTTTAAACTATCACATGTCTAAGATTTGGCCAGTTGTGCAACAGTTAATGAGTTATACTTTATGTATCACCATGCAAAAAAAAAATCTCTTAAACATTAAGTTAAAAAAAACTCAGAATTTGGTAAAAGTGTCACGTCACATATTTAGCCACACATTCAGTGATACCAAGTGCTACTATAGGCAGTGTTTTCCTTCTTAGTACCAGAGATTGAACTCAGGACCTTGCACTTACAAGACAGGTATAGCACTACTGAGCTAAATCCCTATCCCTATAGGCAGTGTTTTTCATAGATAACCATGTGCATATGTGGATACAATTTATATATTTACATGTATTTAATGAATTGCCACAATAGAATCCGATAATTTTTTTTTTTCAGACAGGGTCTAGCTTTGTAGTTCAGGCTGGCCCTGAGCTCACTATGTAGCCCAGGCAAGCCTTAAACTCAGCAAATCCTCCTGCCTCTGCCTCCCAGAGTGCTGGGATTATGGGCATGAGCCACCATGTCCAGCATTGTATGTGGTTACCAGGGATTGAACTTAGGAGTTTGCGCTTGCAAGGCAGGCACCTGAACCACTGAGCTAAATCTCCAGCCCTCATTGACATTGACTTTAAAGGTGACCTCATATTTTTAGCAAGCAATACTTTTTCTATTTAATGTAGTGCTATCATGTTTGCTTCTTAAAATAGATTCACTCAACTGTAATTGTCAGTTAAGTACGAACACATATTTAGGCCCATAGCAAACATATACACAAAGAATGCATACACATATTTAAAATTGTGTGTAGATATATATCTATATAAAAACTGCTATTAAATAATAATGTGGGTGGTACGTTAACAGGTCTATCATCCTGAGGGGAAGTACAAACAACTTAAGTCTCAGAAATACTAGTTAATTATCTCTATTTCTGCATAAATGAAGAAAATTAAATTGCTGTTATTGTCATGGGCTTTAAAAATTCAACTGAAGAATTTAACCTTAAAGTTCTGGTATAAAACATACCATTTTAGGCCAATAATATCTAGTATTCTTTTTATTTATGAGTAACAGTAGTCTAAAATAAGCACCACATGAATAAATCCTCTCATTTTGCAAAATTTAAGAGGATTTGGCATAGAAAGTCTTCTACAACTATGAAATCATCTCCAGGGAGGCTTGGAGCTCCGTGGCAGATCTCCAGGTAAGGATCATTAGAAGGTATACCAGTACATGATGTGTGGGCTTTATGTAAAATAATATGACATAATCCCATGGCATTAGGAAAAATAAATGAAATGTACTGTTTTGTGATTTGTGTTTGAGCTAATGTTTAACATCTGTTTCCCAGGGTGGTCCCGGACTCCGTGGACCGAAGGGCCAACAAGGTGAACAGGGCCCAAAGGTAATGCTCCCTCTCTGTCTCTCTGTCTCTCTCTCTCCCTCTCTTTCTCTCTCAGTATCTCAGTCACCCTTGTAATTGAAAGCTCCCGAATGCTTATGAAACCCATGTCTAATCCTTTCTCCTTATTATGAAAGACTTATACTTTTTGAATTAAAAAGAATATTAAGAGTAAGATTTCAGGGCTAGAAATAAACGTCAGTCTCGTGAGAGGTCAGATCCACAAGGCAGCTCTGTCTCTGGTCCATTCTTCTCTTCCCGTCTATGATAAAAATTGGGGGTGTAGCCTCATCACATGGCATCAGCCCCTGCTGGGTACTTTCTCATAGTCTGGGTTCTTCCTGCCTTGCTACTAGCTATGATCAAATACACGTGTTTTCCATCGTTACTGTCCAAGGTCACCAAGCACGATGGTCCATGTTGTACACTGCACGAAGCACCAGACCAGAGGACAAGGCCATGCCAAGCCATGTCGAGACACATGTTTTTCTACTTTGCACAAAGGCGTCCTACGGCTTGGCGGAAGCCCAGCTGCTGATTGAGTCCAGGCCTCGCCCTCTTCTCTGGCTTTTGGCACATCTTCTGTCTCCTGCCTTCAGTGGCTTGACTCTCTGATCCTTTGCATCTGCCCCAAGACTCTCTCCTTAACGTCCACGCTGGATCATGTCGTTGTTTTTGAAAACCTGCAGTCACGCGCCTTGCTCTGGAGAATACTCCGCACCCCGCTGGCATGGCGTTCGAGGTCCCCTTCCCATTTCCCATGATGCCGCTCCACACAGTCCGTCCCGTCCATCCCGTGTGATTTACTGCTTCCGCGTGGTTCCTCATTACATTTGCATAGCATGTATCCATTGAGAAGAGAGCATTGCAAAACTTTTTGCTATAAAATTAGAAACAGATGGTGCAAGGTAGGAGGACATGTGGGGTAAACCGTCAACAGAAGAAGGCTGAGGTGCCAGTGAGTCAGGTCCCATGGCGAGCGGCAGCCTTCCCGGCCTGTGTTCGGGCTGGGGTTGCTCCGGGGCTTCCTGCCCGCCAAGGCACCGGGCTCCCACACCACCACAGCGCGGCCCTGAGCTCCGATGCGGCCCTCTCGCGGTCTTCTGCACACGGTTCCGTTATTTTCCTCACACCCACACTGGGTGGCGGCTTTCATCCCCAAGGTAACTGACCCTCAGGTGCTTGTTGACCCGAGACTCACCATGTCCCCAGGGTCTACCCGTGTGGGCCACAGTGTGTGCGGCCGCCTCTCAGGGTGATTCGGAGCAAGTGCAGACAGGGGTGTGGCGGCCCCGGGAAAGTCTGGCTCTCCCGAGCGGAGGCTGGTCTCGTGCCCACCGCAGCCGGTGCAGGTGGGTCGTGCCCGCCGGGAAGGCCCAGGCCTTGTCCCCTTTACAGTGTTGCGTCGAGCAGTGGGGATTTAGAAACACAAAACAAGCGGGCTGAGGGCTTCTGGCCATTTTTGTCTCGGATTTTACAGAATAAAATGGGCCACGTACTTTCTGCCCTGTTTCTATTTTACATTTCTCGATCATACGTAGTTAATATATTATTAAACATCTGCAGGCACTAAGATGTGTCTAACCTGCAGCCAGCCTTCTTTTTAATGTTGCAATAAAAGTATTTTAAAAGATATTTTGTTAGCTATATTCCTGAGCTATAGTTTGGACTTTTTTGTGCAACCCTGAGCAGTTCCTCTTCGCTGGGGTCACACCTGCCCTGCCTCTTGGGAGACCCCTTGTCTTTCGGGGTGCCGCACTCTCCCCCGGTAGCTCCCCACCCCCGTGATTTCTGGCCTGGAAGTTCCCATCACACAGCACCACTTGTCACCGTCCACGGGCCACGGCTTCTTCCCGCCACGCTCGGAGGTGACGTTTGGAATGCTTCCCTCCTCTGCCCCTGACTTCTGCACTCTGTCCTGGGGCCTCTGCCCGGGCCTAGGCTTTTTCCTTTCGGATCTGCTTCCTTTGTCTCCCTCTCCATTCTACCGTCTTGTTCGGTTTTGGCAACTTTCCCCTTCACTCCACGTCCCCCCTCACCCGAGGCCAGGTCCCCGGCACTCCAGACCCACCCCACGCTGACCACACCTGACGCCCACACCGCTGGACAGGGGCCTGGGTCCGACCCGATAAAACTCAGTCTGCGCACAGTACTTCCATGGACTTTGCCCCATCACTGTTTTTCTTCCGTATCTTTGGCCCCAAATAATGGTTACACCAGTGTCACGTTTCAGAGGCTACTCATGTTAATGCATCCCAAGGAGAAGCTCGTACGTTACAGAGACACCTGGACCCATGTCCCTTGCAGGGTTAGTGACAGGAGCCCCCAAGTGTCTGTCCGTTCATGAGTGGCAAAGAAAACGTGATGCGTGTATTCCAGGAGCAGTATTTAGCCATGAAACAGGTGAACCCCTTTCTCTAGTGACTATACATAGAAGGAATGGAAGGTCATGGTGCCAATAAGTCCAACAGCACCAATTTTCTCCAAATGTGGAATCTATAAAAAAGTTGGTCTCTTAGAAGTTGAGAGTACTGTAGTGGTTGCAAGAGTCTGGGAAGAGCAGGTGGCAGGGAGGGCAAGGGCCAGGGGGCACACGGAGAGTCCCTGCTAAGCTGGCTCGGTGGTACACTGTGACGTTCCACTGCGAAGCAGGGGGACTGTACAACAGTGATTACAATGTATTTCGAAGCTGCTGGGAGAAAAGATGTTGAATTCTTTTTACCACAAAGAAGTGATGAATGTTTGAGGAGATAGATATGCCTATCTTGATTCGAACAGTATCTACACATGCACTCATCAAAACATCACATAGAATCCCATTAGTATGTAGTTTTAATGTATCAACTGAAAGAGTAAAGATGACATTCAAGTATCAGAATCTTTATGTTAAAAAAGAATCGTGTTCATTGGAATCATAGAATGAGACAGGGAAGAAGAGGTTGACGATAAATAGATGTTTCTGGGTCTAAGATGGCAGAGGTGGCGTGATTTCACTAAACCATGACAAGTCTTACTTGCGGAAGTCAGTTGACAAAGTGAAAGAGATACCTGACCTTGAAAAGCAAGGGAATCAGAGGGGCACTTGGATGGCGTGGAAGAGGGGGGAAGGGCAGGGCAGAGCAGGGTGCGGAAGGAAGGCAGGGAGCTGGGTACCAGCCCCAAGGCAGGGGTGCCAGGTGAGTGCGGACGAGTTGCGGAGGGGCCGGTCTAGCTCTCTGGGGGCTTCAGCACCTCCTCTGTCCTCGGGATTTGTTCTGAGCATGAGGAGTCTGGTTACTCACATAACCGGCCCAGCACTCTCTTTGTGGAACCAAAACTCAAGCGTAAATTTTACGGATCCCCTTTGTTTGCAGTCTTGGCCCCCCGACAGTGTGTGGCCTGGAGGTGAGTCGTTCAAGGTCTGGTGTCTTAAGAGGAATTCTATAAGTGGGTAAATTCTAAGTGGCATAAGCAGAGGCATCCCTTACAGCCAGAGGGTCCATCCACAGTGACTCTTCTCTTTGTCTTCCAGGGACCAGAGGGCCCTCGGGGTGAGACAGGCCCTACAGGACCTCAGGGGCCTCCAGGGCCCCAAGGACCGAGTGGCCTGTCCATTCAGGGAATGCCGGTGAGTGTCCTGCGAGCGCTCAGATGGGTTATCTTGTTACGGCTCTTCACGGCCGTCTGCTGTGCCCAGTGATGAGCCCAGGGCTTTGAAAGCAAGGATTGATGGGGAGTCCACTCAACAGCTCTGCCCTGGTCTCTGTTTGCCCAAAGATGGGGCCCTTAGAACCAACAGGTCATGGGCAGTGGGTGGGTACATCCCCAGCACTCTTCCCACGGGAAGAAACAGGGCTTCCCAACCAGGGCCCTTATCTTGCTTGACCAGATTCTTAATGGAGGTGGTGACAGCTGAAAAGTAATAAATGTTCTATGAATTTAATCATTCATTAGATTTGTAGTCATGGTGGCTGAAGATGAATGAAAGCCACTGATTTATGCTTCTTGTCTTAACTGGCCTCCCAGTGTGGTCCGCTGGGCGAGCCTTCGATTTTACATGATGTGCTACACAGCTGTATTTCTTTGGAAAGCTATTTCCTGCCATTAAAAACAAATTCAAGTCCATTTGCTCATCTTCATTAAAATATAAAACCAGGCCAGACATGGTGGCTCACGCCTGTCATCCCAGCACTTGGGAGGCAGAGGCAGGAGGATTGCTGAGTTTGAGGCTTGCCTGGGCTCCATAGTGAGCTCAGGGGCAGCCTGAACTACAAAGCGAGACCCTATCTCAAAAATAAATAAATAATTAAATAAATAAAACCAGTCTCTAATTAATACTTAGATCGATCAGATTCTTGCACACTTACTTTTTGGCAATCTTCCTTGCATTTACTTGGCCAATGAGTTTTTCCTTACAAAACTTTTTCACATTTTAGAAACCATTAACACATCAATTTGTGTAGTTACTAGTATCAGTAACAAATAGGCATTGTGGCCTTATTATCTGCTAGGTAACATGCCTGGTTATCTGTTCTTATATACTATTCTTGTGGTTTTTTTTCTAGCCAGAACCAGAACAAGTCCTGTATGTAGACAGGAGATTTTAAAATTTGAATCACATATACTGTCAAAATATTCACCAGTGGCCCCCATGCATGTGCAGCGTCAGGTCGCCACCAGGGACAGCGTATCTGGGGTCGAAGGCCAGGTGCTTGGTAGCCACCCGCTCCCGGGGATGTTTATGCAGAAGGTGTCGCGTGTGGGAAGTGAAGGACGCTGCTCAGGTGTTGGTGTGAAAGCAGTTTGGTGTCGAGGAGATCTGAAAGTCAGGGGAGAAAAGACTAAGCCGTTCCTGGCGTGACCTTGACTCTGTGCTTTTGGATACTCAGGGAATGCCAGGCGAGAAAGGAGAGAAAGGCGACACCGGCGTTCCGGGCCCACAGGTATAGTTTTGTGCTTTTCAGTTGCCGTCAGCTCTCAAGCTCGCCAGGGACACGGGGCGGAGCCTCTGAAGTTGGCTGGCACTGGCACTGCGGTGTCTGCCCGACTTACCCACCCCTGAGAGCCGTGCTATGGTCCCGTGAGCCTGCACGGGAAACGCAGTGGACCCTGGAGTTTTGACTGGCTTGGCATATGGGTTATGATTGGAATTTTTTTTTTTTTTTGGAGACAGGGTCTCACTTTGTAGTTCAGGCTGGCCCTGAGCTCACTAAGTGGCCTAGGCAAGCCTCGAACTCAGCAATCCTTCTGCCTCTGCCCCCTGAGTGCTGGTATTACAGGCGTGAGCCACCACGCCCGGCACTGTGGTATGTGGTATTGATGGCTTGTAGGCGTGAGTCAACACGCCCAGCATTCTATGTGGTTACTGGTATCAAACTCAGGACCTTGCGCTTGCAAGGCAGGCGCCGGAACCACTGAGCTAAATCTCTGGCCCTATGATTGGAATTTTAGTTTTAACTTATGAACAAAGTCTTGAGTTATGACCCAAATGCTGACCACTGGTGCTTCCAGATGACCTCAGGTAGATTTTACCCTTGAAGAGTTCTGGAAGGAAGATTCTAACATCCTTCCCTTGTGGGGTTTGCTGAGAAATGCCGGGTCAGTGTCTCTCTGAGGCTCCTGAGAGCAGCCTGTGCACAGGAGGGAGACTGAAAGCCGTGTAGAGGAGCCTGAGCCTGTACTGACCACCTCGAGTTACCAGCAGCCCTTGGGGATGAACTGAGTTTCTAAGTCACGAGTCTCCTGTACCCCTTTCCCGTGCATAACTCTTGGGTCTGAGTTCCCAAAACAAAGCGTCTCCCTCATGCTAGCAGGTTGTGACTGTCTTCTCTGTCCTGTGCTGCACAGGGTGTCCCAGGAGGCGTGGGCTCCCCAGGACGCGATGGCTCGCCTGGCCAAAGGGTAAGGACCTGCCTAACGTCGCTCTTGGCCAAGGGCACCTCTCTCTAGGCGCCGTGCTGCCCGCAGCGTGGATGTGAGGGAGCCGGAGTTTGTGCCCGTCCTTCCCCCGCCCGCCGGTCTCCACTCTCCTTGTGCCAGGTCTATTTCTTTCTAGTCATGAGGGTCTTCCGTGTCCTTTACCCCCTCTCCAGTACTGAAAGAGATATGTCCGTTATGTCGTAAACTTTTCCAAATCACCAGCACCCGTTTCTGAGGGCTTCTAAACTGAATATAGTTTTCAGAGAGTTGTGTACACTGGTTTAACAGAGTCCTTTTTCCAGTTCTTTGAAATCCTCAAGGCACAAGCCCAAGGGAAATCAACAGTCACACGAATCGAAATTTTAGTTCCCCGCCCTTTCCCAGGTGAGCAAGCGGCCGGCTGGAAACTCAGCCTGGCCCATCTGAGGCCCCTCGAGAGCGCGGCCACGTTCACTGTGTGGTGTGCAGGTGGGGACGCTGTTTGAACCCCCAGCTTTCGCTTGCCTAAAGTAAACATGCAGTCTCTGCTCACCCGGCAGAACCCGTCCGTGAAGCGTGTTTCGGTACGTGCACCTAGAGGAGCCCTCTGTGAAAGGTGCGTGCGGGGCCCTGGCGCACGTGGAAGGGGTGTCCACAAGTATTTATGTGCTTTGGCAGGATCTCAGACTGAGATCCTGTGTGGGTACACACCTAGATTCCTTCACGATTCCTCAAGCTCAGAAAAAGGCGAGTCGAGAAATCTGGTTGAGTGAGTTTATTTGATTTATCTATGCATGAAGTCCGGTCTTGGCAAAGACCTCCCGAGAAAACATGCTGGGTTAGCACTGGAGTCGTTGACTTTGGAATTCTCTCTTTTAGAATCAGATGCCAATGTGGGCTTTGTAGAAATATTTTGCTGTTCTTCCAAACACACTGGGCTCTTCTATAGGATCCAAAGTCTTAAATAAAGTGATAAGCTAACTGTACTTGGGTATCTTACAAGATGTTATAAAATATCTTACGATAGCATAAAATGTCTATCTGCTAGTAAAACTTTGAGGGTGTGTCTGATCCCTGCTTTGAAAGCTTCTTGGCTAGAAAAGGAATTGCTTTTTCATCTGGGTTTCAGTGGCTACTCATTCACTATGGAGCCATATTTTTAAAGAAATTGTGTGAATACCATGATAATGTTTTAGAAAAGATATTTGGGGCCAATGCCATACCAGTGTGTAACACGAGGGAATGGAGTTCACATGAAATCAAACACTAGTGGCCCCCAGAAGTGTGTAACACGGTCGCTCCACTCGAGGGAGGACCGTGTCAGTTGTACCCCCTGACCCCCAGCCCCACCCCTGGACTGGAAGTGAACTCAAGACCTTGCACTTTCAAGGCCAATGCAGGAGCTAAATCCCGGCCCCCATGTAAATTGTTTTCAATCATCTCTAGGTTAGCTGAGCACATACTTGGTGCCATTTACTACACTAAGTGGAAAGTTACCCATTCTCATCTGAAGAGCAGAAACCAGAAGGGGAGATAATACCTGCTGCTGAAGAAAGCCACTTCTAAACCGCCTGCCTGGAGGGCTGGAAGGACGGGGGAGGCTCAGGGTGTGACTGCTGTCCTGGGCCAGGAAAGCAAATGACGCTTCTTAGACAGCGAAGGAAGAGGGGAGGAAAGGGTGGTGAAAGCAGAGCTGTTCAGTCAGACGGATGTAGTGAGATCGTCCGGGGGCTCAAGGGTAGCAACGTTCTTGAGCAGCGAGGCAGTGCCTGAGCAGCGTGGCAGGGAGGCCCGAGTGGGCCCAGCTGCGCCTCTCCAGGGGGCAGCAGGAGAGGAGAGGCTGCTGAGGGCACTGAACAAACGCCTGATCGTTATCCCTGTCCGGCTCCAGGCCCAGAGGCACAGTGACCACAGGCAGTTCCAGACTGAGAGGCGGAACGAAGGCAGTGAAGGGACAAAACTCCCAACTCCCAGAGTGTAAGGAGGGAGCTTTAATTTGCCACCCAGTTGCAGGTGATTCGGTCCGTGGCTGACAGGCTTCAGGGCAGGACCATCATGGTGGAAGGGCCTGGACAACAAACTGCTCTGTTCATGGCAGCCAGGAAGCAGAGCGGGGAGCAGCGCCCGAGAATGGAGGCCAGGAACCAGCACAGACCTCACATCCCAGTTCCACAACGCACCAGAGTGCCTCCCCGCTGGGGGGACTCCCACCGACTGAGCTGACAGTCAGGCTTAACCGGCCTGTCCTTCCAGAATGTTCCCAGAGGGCCGGTCTGTCCAGGAAGGCAGGGCTGCCTTGTCGTGAGGTCTCAGCACTCGATCTCTGAGTGGTGCCGTGCTCTCAACCCCCCCACCCCAAGGGAGTGACTCCTACACAAGGGAAAGACCCGGGCTGCAGGGAGGACTTGACGGGGATTCTGAGCTCTGCTCCTGGCTCCCTGGCGTCCGAGCGACCAGAGCAAGGCGAGCTCGGGCTGCTGGCCCTTCCCACGGTGTGTCTTTTCTGTTTAACCTTTGCCTTTTGCTCCGACACCAAGAACTCAGCCCCGACTAGCTCGTCGCCCTGACCGTAGCCTAGGGAAAGGCCGACAGCACTTTCCTGAAGCTGGTGCCAGTGTCACCCCGAACCTGCCCAGGAGGCGGGAGGGTGTCCAAGGAGTGAAGAGAGAGGGTGGAACATCTGCTCCTCTCCTACTCCCAGCTTGCTCTGGCTTTTCCCAAGGGGAACGCTGGCCGCCTAGAGGCAGCTCTGAGCCAGCTCCGGGCCTGGGGCCACGAGCAGGCCCGGCACACGCTGGCCTTCTTCACCGAGCAGGTTTCCGCCGGGGTGGGAGGCCCAGGCACAGGGCAGCCTCCACCCTGCGAGCAGCACAAGCTCGCCGTCCAGGGCTGAAGCCCACAGGCCCCAGCTCCAGCCCAGCCTTGCCAGCGGGAGCATGCCGCGCGCATCTTTCTTTTCCACCATCAGTCCTGCCCGCTCTCCCTGCGCCTGGTGTCTGAGCTCCGGGCTCCCCGGTGCCCTCTGAGCTCCTCTGCTGTGCAGTACACGTCACAGCTGCCCCCCAGGACTCACAGGGAGCCTCGGGGAGCCGGAGGAGCGGGCAGGACACGCGTGCGTGGTGGACAGACGAGTGGATGGGAGGTGGATGGATGGATGGATGGACAACAGGTGATAAATAGGAGACAGGCAGACAGATACGGAGTCAGGGAAAGAATTAGAGGGAAAAAAAGAAAAAGAGAAACCAACTTCTGAGAGCATTTATTTCCAGTTCTTAAACGGTTTTATAAAAATTTAGAAAGAAAAAACATAAAAATAATGAGGAGATACATTTTTACAGCACCTAGAGTGTAATAGTTCCTCCTCCCTGTAGAGGGCGTCGGTCTTCACGCGCCCCGTTTTAAGTGTCGGGTACCTGGATTCGGGCGCTTCCTTTGACCCCGTCCGTGTCCTCCACGCAGGGCCATCAGCAGCCTTGCTGCCTCCTCTGCACGTGGAGCCCTGTGGAAGGCGCTCTGCCTTGCGTGTGCGAGGGCCGTGAGGGACCGCCGTGAATTCTGCGGCTGGCTAGACCTGGGCTCACAGCCTGGCCGCCCAGCACCAGGCCAGTACCTGGGCTGCGATACCGTGAGGCCATCGTGCAGATTAATTCATTTTTCTAAAGAAATGCAAGCTTAGCTACTAATCTTAACATTCACTGAATGAGTCAGGACATTTCATAACTCCTACCCTTGATACAGTGAGAGCCTCAGAAGATGGCAAACGAAAAAGTCTAAAGAAAAAGCAAGTTTGGGTTTTTTGAACATTTTTTGGATTCCACCCTGAAATGAGACTTGAAACGTACTTGCTAATTCTGTGGGTTTGACAGACACAAAGCCTGCTTTGTTCTGAAGGTCTTGTTTCAGCAAAAGCGAGTCGGGCTCCAAGTCCTTGAGAACCTGAGCCTGAGTCAACTGTTTGCCTTCCAGTCCCTGCGTCCGGGCCGGGCAGCGATGAGAGACTCCGGAGTGCTCTGTGCGATCCTGCGCAGCGTGGCCATCAGCCCCAGGGTCTTCCTCCTTCGGAGGGAAACATGAGCCCCCGGCCCAAAGCCAGGGCAGAGAGCGGCTTGATTCTCTTCTCTGTGGCTCTCGATGGACTTTCATTCATTCCCAGGAAAACGTTTGCTTGCGAGCTGCACCCTGAGAGCGCCCTTGCAACCAGGGCTTGCAGACTGTTCTAATGAAAATAACAGCAGCATCCCGTTATTACTGAGTGTGTGCAGGTGCTTCGTAGCATTGCACTGCTTAACCCTTAAGATGACCGCAGATCCAGGCACTCTTCTTCCCGCTGACCAGCCCAGAAGCAGAGCTGAGAAAATTGAAAGGCCTGAGCGATGACTCACAGCCAGGGAGGGCTGGAGTCCCCCTCCCAGCCCCCAGCGGTCCACCCTTGCCTGCCATGAGACTGTGATCAGGAAGATCATCGCAGGATCTGGTGCCTGGGACAGAATCTCCCACAACAGATACCTAATAAGTAGATTCCACACTGAACATGCCTTGCCCGTGTTTCTGGGTGGTGGAAACTAGTTTGGGTCACTGTCTTGATGAAGGTGGACTTGAGACTTCATCCATAGAAATGCGATGCTTCGGTCACTTTACCTCTTTCCCAGGAATGGCCAGTAGGGCCTTCAGCTTCCCGTCCTCACTGACTTTCAAATTACTCCCCAGGGCGCGGGCGCGGCCTAGCAGTCGCTTCTGCTGTGACACCAGTGCCGGGCCAGGCCCAGTGCTTCCATGTGTGTGGAGCTGTGGTTCTACCACTTAGATTGTCAGGTGGTTCTATGTTTCCTTTTGTTTAATAAACAGATTCTTGGGCTCCACCTTGGAGACGCAGATACCCGAGACCTTAGCTGGAACTTAGAGCACTGTAGTTTAAAAAGCTTGATGAGTCTGATAACCAGTTCAATTTCAAAAAAACTGGAGTCTGTTGTCTAAGGCCCACTGCATTCAAAGCACTTTCTTTGTAGAATACTCTGGGTGTTTTTTTGTTTTAGTATGCAGTCATCATACTAAAGTGTATAAGCATATGTATATATCCATCTCAATTACATATAAGTATGTACATATTAAAACAAAGCGCATGTGCATTTATAGCAATGCACACGATACACATACATGCCTAACCCATGCACACATGTGTGTGTCGCAGAAACATCCCAGTGAACCCCAGCAGGCTGTCACACAGGAAGGCTGCTGTTGGGTCTGCAGCCTGGGCCAGCGTCTTCAGAATCTGGTGGCTGGTCCCAACCTGGGCCACAAGAGCAGCCTTGTTTCTGAGGACCAGCTCCACCCTGGCCAGCCCGGGTCCTCCAGTCACGCCACGGGGCTGAAATCGGGCATCCAGGCGTCCTTCTGGTGTTTCCTTGGGCCTCACTGCCTGGATCTGGCTCCTAGAGTCAGCGTGTCGGACGCCAGGTGCAGGGGCGCAGCGGGGGGACGCGCTCCAGGCCTCCAGGGGCACAGTCGCCAGCTCTGTGCGCCATTCCTGAGGGCTCCGTCGTGCACCAGCGCTGGCTCCCGACTGATTTTACTGACGTGAGCTATGGGAAGGTGGGTCCCACCTTTCAGGTGCCGTAAGCACAGAACTGGAGGACTACAGACTTGGAGAGAGGAGAGAGCACTTGCATTTGCTCTAGAGTATAGAAAAGAAAACTGCAGATGAATAAGTATTTAATTAAGCAAACTGTTGCTTCACCAGTTTGAGCCATAGGTACATTTAATTGATTTTTTTTTTTTTGAGACAGGGTCTCACTTTGTAGTTCAAGCTGGCCCTGAACTCACTCTGTAGCCCAGGCAAGCCTTGAACTCACAGCAATCCTCCTGTCTCTGCCTCCCGAGTGCTGGGATTACAGGCCTGAGCTACCACCCCCAGCACTGTGGTATGTGGTTACCGGGAGTCAAACTCAGAACCTTGCACTTTTGAGGCAGACGCCAGGACCCTGAGCTAAATCCCCAGCCGCTAAAATATAGTGATTTTGAAAGTAAATTGTTCATTAGATTTTGTTTTGCAGATAAACCACGGCTAATCATGACTTAATAATTTGCTCAGAGCCAAATGTTTTTAAAAACAAACTATAAAAATCCTTTTAAGTTTTATAGCAAGAATTATTTTTAATGTGGGCTGTGGGTGTATATTAATATTTAGAGGTGAGAATACAAAAAAGAAAATTGCTGGGAGCTATTTGTGTTGTAAAATGTCCCTGTTTGTGGGTGGCTGATTCTGTGCATTTCAGACACACATACTCGCTGGCTTGGGAGAATTCCCAGTAAGTTCCTGCTGCCTAATATTCATTCTGTGTTGTTAATTAAGTATTTCTGCTTTTTCTGATATTGCTTAATTCATAAACACTCATCTTCTCAGATTGGCTCCCTGACGTGAAATGCAATTTTATAGACACAGAAAAGTTTTGGAAAGGAGAACACAAGTTTACTGTAAATGGCTGAAAAAACATTAGTGAAGTTTGTTCAGTTAAGTTGAATCACAAAGCTAGAGTTTGCCAGTTATTTTTCACTATAAAATGTAGGCATCTGCAAGAGTGTTTTCACCAAGATTGCGGTTTCTGTACGAAAAACTTCTGCTGTTGCTGCCCACCCGGGGGCGCAGGGCGAGCCCAGGGGCCAGGCCTGCCCCGTAAGAGCTGCCTTCAGCCGGGTGTCATGCAGCACCCAGGAAGCTGGGCCAGGAGGGTCCCAAGCTAAAGGGGATCTTAGGTCTGATGAGAACCAGAGAAGAGAAAGTCACCTGACTGCGCGGTGGGTGGCCGTGGGGACCGCAGCAGCTCGTGAAGATGGAGGAGGATGCGATGGGCCTGCGCTCTTCCTTCCATGTTCCTGAGGCGGATGTAGAGGAGCTAATTCGTAAGCATGGGAGTGTACCAGGTCATGGCTTCGGAAGCTGACAAGCCCAGGAGCGCGGGCCTGCCCCCAAGGAGGGCGTGTCTTTTGTGCCTTAACAAGACAGAGGCGACGCGTGGCGGGTAAGGGAGAGAGGGGCAAATATCAGCTCATTCCCTGAGGATGGCATCCACCCAGCAGGTGACCGAAACGACCCCTTAATCCACAGCACCATCCAGCTATTGTTTTGGTCCTGAGTCTCGAACCCAGGTCCTTGTGTGCATAAGTGCCCCGCATTGAGCTATGTGCCCACCCCCTTTGTAGTTTCACATTTTGAGACAGAGTCTTGCTAAGTTGCACAGGGTGGACTCCTAAGGTCTGAGGTCACAGGCGTGTGCCACCCACAGTGCGCACTCTTCTGTGTAACCTTCCGCTGTCCCCAGACTGTGCTGGGTCGTCTGTGGATGACTCCACATGGCATCCTAGCACACTGCTGGCTTCCTTTCACTGCCCAGCGGTCCTCAAAATTGGACTCTATGGAAAGTGACCATTTTGTTGGTGATTAACCAGAAAGCCAAATAAATGCTCAGCAGAAGTAGTTCTGTAGACATTTCTGCATAACATCAAAAACGTGAGGCTTACAGATAGATAGTTCACATACAGATTCAGTGGTGTGAATCAAAAGTTAAAAAATAAAACTATTTTATGAGAGGAAAACAAGGAGCAATTTTTATTTTCTAGGACTGAGAAGAAATCTTGGGAAATAGGGTCTGACTGTATTTCCTGAAGCGGTATGGAGAAAGTTCTTTCCTGTACAATAATCCCCAAAAGTGAATCTTAATTTGGGCTGCTGCAAATAGGCAACTCACTGCAGCCATAAGAACACCTTTCTTCTCGGCTGTGAGGCCCACACATGCCTGGTGTTTATGACACTCACGGAGAGAAAGCCCCAGGCTGCTGTGGCTGCTGCTGGCCTCTGACCAGCTCCCTCTGCAGCCTGGCGGGATCCACAGGCCCCAGCTGCCCCGGGCCTGATTGCTAAAGCTCGTGCCCATCCCTGGAGCATCCTCTGTGGTGATGCCCTGTGGGTCCCTGGTGACTGACAGACGGACAAGCTGGAAATCTTATGGGCTCAACTGGCTCGTGGCTCTACCCAGAGACACCCACAGCAATGCCTTGGTCCCTTCTCTTGTTTATGTCTTCTCATTGCTGAGACAGAATACTTGGCCCCCAATGTTAATAGAGAAAGATTTGCTGTAGCTCACAGTCTGTAGTTTTAGCTCACAATCAGCTGCCTCCAAGGCAAGGTGGCGCACGGCGGAAGGACATCACAGAGGAGAAACAGCCCATGGCAGGAGGAGGCAGCAAAGTAGCAACCACAGCGGCCCTCTTTCTGTCCCTTAAATTCCATCGGGGCTGCCCGCTCTTACGATGGCGCTCACACCCAGAGTGCAGCCTGAATCCAGCATCGCACAGTGCATCTGTCCGGGCCAGCATTGCACACTCTAGATCCGGCTACCTCTGGAAAGCCCCACTTGTGACTTCCTGAGGCCACGTGGGACGTCCAGACCCGCGCCCTAGCCCCCACTTCCCTCCTCTGCCGCACGCCACTTCCTCTGCTACCTTCCAAGCCTCTCCCTCTCGCACAAGACTCTGGGGCTTCGAGGGCTCCCCTGAGAGTTACTGAACTGAAACTTTGCCTTCTGAGGGTGGAGGACCCCTGAGCCCTCCCCTGTCTACTTGCGAGGTTCAGGTGTGAGGGGAATGAGCCGGTCCGTGCCACAGCCCTAGACACCCTCTAGGCCCACTGCATGTGCAGCCACATTCGTGTTCATGTCCCCTGCACACGGTGGACAGGGCTCCTCTTCCAGGAGCTCCAGTTGTATTTAAATTAGACATGAACCGGCACCTGTTTGGTGGCAGAAACGTGCTCAGAAGGTGCTGGGCGAACACAGAGCAAGAGAAGTCTGTGCCCAGGCTCCTCCTGGGCAGCTCAAGCCCACACCTTACACCTGACGCCCCGCCGCTCACAGCGTCCTGGGGCGGAACGCGGGGTCCCTTCCGCAGACCTCTCCCC
>PVIC010033074.1:0-20178 GCA_004025085.1 Thryonomys swinderianus
TTATTTAATTTGTTTTGCAATCTGTATTTTCACATCGGTAAAGTGAGAATTGTAGTCCCTAAAGCAGATGAGATTTACTTTTTTGAGAAAAAATTTTGTGACTATTGTCATTTATCAGTTTAGAAAAACATTGCTTGTTTTGATTTTTCTCTTTCTTTGAAGTCTTTATGAGGTGTCTTTTCCATTCTAATCAGCATTTTAGGAAACTATAATATTCATGTTATAGGTCTACTTGCTGCCTCTACTCATTTCTATGATCTCAATCTTCTCTACAAGTCATTGGCTCATATATTCACTTGTTAGAGCACAGTTTTCTTTCTAAATTTTTATTAAAGATACTTTTAGTAAAATGGTTTTTCCTCCAGTAATTCAAAGCTTCAAATTGATTAATTTGTCTATATTATTTATAAACATCAAGTCCCATGCCTTCTGTTTACTTTACTCTTTTTTGGTTTAGATAGCATGAGAAAATAACCTTAACTAATAGCCTCTTTGGTTCCATTATGTCTGTCTGAAAAATTCCAGTTTAGTTGAATCCAGTCATTTTTTCTTTTGGTTTTGTTTTGTTTTTTGAAACAGGGTCTCGCTTTGTAGTTCAGGCTGGCCCTGAGCTCACTATGTAGCCCAGGCAAGCCTCTATTTCAGCAATCCTGCCTTTGCCTCCCGAGTGTTGGGATTACAGGCGTGAGCCACCACGCTCGGCACTGTGGTATGTGGTAGTGATTGCTCGTGGTGGTTAGCATTGAACCAAGAACCTAGCACTTGCTAGGCAGGCACTAGAACCACTGAATTAAATCTCTGGGCCCAGACATCTTTTCTTGAATCCATTGGTATCACAGCTATCCAACTAGGTTGAACATTCTACCAAGCACTCTTTGTAATGACTATTTCACACTTATTTTGTATTTCAGTTTTGTACTTAATTCTGTTTTCTTTGTACCTGACACTACTCCTATTCTTCCTTGACCCATATTTGAAGACCATACTTTTTACAGACATGGAAATTACTGGACAGGAATACACTTTTTTGCTTTTCCTACATTATCTATGTATGTATATCAGTTTTCTCTGTCATCTCAATATATTCCTATTAAAAGCCATTCCCTAACTGTTAAATCTCGTCTTTTAAATTTATCATCTCCAATTTCTTAATTATTCTTTACTGGCTATAAATTTTGTTTTATTCTGAGCAATGTTGTACCTCCTGGCTACACAACAGTGAACAGATAGACCAGGCCTTTTTCTCATGGAACTCCATGGAGAGAAATTGTACAATTAACAGTTAATCAAAAATGTATTCATGCCTGGCGTGGTGGCTCACGCCTGTAATCCCAGCACTCGGGAGGCAGAGACAGGAGGATTGCTGAGTTCGAGGCTTGCCTGGGCTACAAAGCAAGACCCTGTCTCAAAAAAAAAAAAAAAAAAAAAAAATATTCATCTAGCTGGGCGTGGTGGCTCACACCTATAATCCCAGCACTCAAGAGGCAGAGACAGGAGGATTGCTGAGTTCCAGGTTTGCCTGGGCTACATAGTGAGCTCAGAACCAGCCTGAACTGCAAAAGTGAGACCCTGTCTCAAAAAAAAAAAAAAAATGTATTCATCTAGTCAAAAGTGATTTAAACAAAGTTGATCACAGTGTGATGACTGATGTTTAGTGTCTAATCGCATAATTTGTGAGCCACAATTTATCGTGTGTGTGTGTTTGTAGAACCTTGTACATGTTTGGCAAGTACTTTAACAACTACTGAGCTATTCACCACCCGCATACCCCAGCTGTTTGAAATTGCTGTACTTGGGTTTTGTTTTGTTTTGTTTTGTTTTTGCTTTTTGGAGACAGGGTCTCGCTTTGTAGTTCAGGCTGGCCCTGAGCTCACTATGGTGCCCAGGCAAGCCACCTCGAACTCAGCAATCCTCCCGTCTCTGCCTCCCGAGTGCTGGGATTACAGGCGTGAGCCACCACGCCCAGCATTATATGTGGTAACTGGGGATCGAACTCAGGTCCTTACGCTTGCGAGGCAGGCACCGGAACCACTGAGCTAACCCTCCGGCCCTTGTTTTGTTTTTTTTTTTTGACAGAGTTTCACTACATAGTTTAGACTGGGGTTGAACTTGTAGCAACCTTCTTCTGTCTGGCTTCAAAGTCCTGGCATTACAAGTATGTACCCCCATGCCTGGTGAAGCTACTATACTTTTGAATATGCTGTTTTGTATGCTTTCATACCTGTTCATGAGAGTGGAACTTCTCCATCTCAGTAATGCTACAAGGTATTTCCCCCTTATCTATAGCTTCAGTTACTAGTCATTACTGTGGTCTGAAAGTATTAAATGCAAAGTTTCAGAAATAACCCATTAAAGGGGCTGGGAATTTAACTCAAGTGGTACCATACCAACTTTGCAAGCACAAGGGCCAAGTTTAATCCTTGGTACCACACACAAAAAAAATTAAGTTTTAAATCGCAAACTGTTTTAAGTGTTGGGATAACATCTCTTCCTCTTCTGCTCTGTCCTCCCCAAGGTGTGAATCATCCCTTTCCCAGTGTATCCATACTGTATGCACTGCCTGCTTGTTAGTCACTTAGTAAACACCTCAAGTTGTCCTATCAGCTATCATATCCTACATGTGTGTTCAGGTAATTTTACCAGAATTGGCTGGAACTTTGATTTCGGGCTTCAGCTTCTAAAACTTGGAGAAAATCTCTTGTTTAATACATTCCCCCTGATTTGAGCCACCAGTGGTACATTCATGACTATCCCATCATCAACATACAACACGTGATTGGTCTGTCCTGTACCACCTGGTGGGACAGTCATGATTCAGAGCTGCCCAGCAGCAAGACATAAGAGTTACAGCCCTGTTGTGAACCTTTTAAGCCATTCAGAGGAGATTAGACTCATTCTAAGCCATTCAATCTGTGGTATTTTGAAATGGCAGCCCAAGTAGACTCATACAACAGCCAACATTCTTTTGATTTTTTTTTTTTTTTTTGAGACAGGGTCTCGCTTTGTAGTTCAGGCTGGCTCTGAGCTCACTATGTAGCCTAGGTAAGCCTGGAACTCAGCAATCCTCCTGTCTCTGCCTCCCAAGTGCGGGGATTACAGGCGTGAGCCACCACGCCCGGCTTTTTTTTTTTTTTTTTTGAGACAAGGTCTCATTATGTATTCCAGGGTGCTCCTGAACTCACTATGTAGCCCAGGCTGGTCTGGAGTTTATGGTGAGTCTCAACCTTCTCAGTGCTGAGCAAAATTCTTATAATATATTGTGTTAATAAAATGAAGTTCAAAATAAAACCAGAAAAAGCAATTGAAAATTTATCATTTACATATGTTTTAAATTTATCAGGAAATATGACAGTTATAGCACAGTTTTGTGATATCAGCCCTCAGAAGGCTGAGGCAAGAGGGTTGTGGCAAGGTCAAGTGCATCCTGGGCTACACAGTGAGTTCAAGCCCAGCTTGGCCAGCACAATACCATGACTCAAAAAAACAAAAACTTATCAAGAAGCAAAAAATAGAAATTTCCTTAAACCTGATAAAGCTGTCTTTCAAATCCTACAGCTAACATTTTAATGCCAAAATACTAAATGCTTTTTCCCTAACAACAGAAAGAAGGCCAAGGATGTCCTTTCCTTTCTTACCACTTCTGATTAACAGCATTTTAGATGGTTTAGCCAATCAATTTAATCAGACCAAGAAAGAAATTGAAGAAATCTAGTTTAGAAAGGAAAAAGTAAAACACATCATTTTCAGATGACATAATATTGTATGTTAGAAAAATCCTAAAGAATAAATGAAGATTATAAGAATATTAGATAAATGAATTATTATAAATGAATATTAGAAGCTGGACATGGTGGTACACATATGTGATCCTAGCACTCAGGGAGGCTGAAGTAGGAGGATACTGTCAATAAATAGTAAGTCCTTGACTTACACACAAGTTCCAGTCCAGGAGAATTTTCATAAGTCAGATTCCTTAGTCAAAGTAATCTTATACAGTATACCAGTCCTCCTGCCTCAGCCTCCTGAGTTCTGGGATTATAGTCATGTGTCACCATGCCAGTGAATATTTTAAAATGAAATTTATTTAAACATTACAAGATGGATAGAAATTACCTTTGGCCTCTATTATTTATTTAATTTTTTTGAGACAGAGTCTCCCTTTGTAGTTCAAGCTGGCTCTGAACTCACTATATAGCTCAGGCTAGCCTCAAACTCACAGCAATCCTCCTGCCTCTGCCTTCTGAGTGCTGAGATTACAGGCACGAGCTACCACACCCAGCATTGTGTGTGGTACTAACAGTTGAGATTACAGGCATGAGCTACCTACCACACCTGGGATTGTGGTCTGTGGTACAGGGATCACATTTGGGGCCTTGGCTTGTGAGGCAGATGATGGAACCACTTAGCTAAATTCGTGGCCCTGTCTTCTGTTATTATAAGAAGTGCTCAAAGTGGTGCCCATTAGCTTCCAGACATTTATTAGTATGATGATATGCTACTTTGGTTATCTTGGTCATTGAGACTGCTGCACGTATATTTTGAATTCCTTCTCTTCAGTTGAGCTGGTAGTGTAGTGGGTTTTCTGAGATGTGTGACATCCTCTCAGGTACCCCCTATGAGGGTAATACCATCTGCTGTAAAAACATCATACTATTTTTCTTTGCCTGAAGTGTGTATGCAGTCTTTGACAGACTCAACATTAAAAAATTTATTGGTATGTGTTTGCAATAAGTAATAATCACACTCATCTTGAAGAACAGATAAAACTCGTACATATCACCGTTAAAAATAATTAAATCAAGTGTGGTACACATATGTAATTCCTACTTTCAGATGGCTGAGGTAGGAGGATCACTGCAAGTTTAAGGCTAGCCTGGGCTATATATAGGAAGATTCCTGTCTCAAAAAAAAAAAAAAGTCACAAACGAGAATATCATTTTCACCATTTGATAGCTAATGCATCAATTCTTTACTTTAAAATTGGAAATTAGAAGGGAAACAATGTCTGTGGGCTATGATGCTTTTCCATGTGCATCTTGTACTTCAGTATAAGCAAATAGCTCTGGTTGGTAAATTTTGTGGGGGAAAATTGTGCTTAGTAAATGTAGCAGGAATGATATAAGACCAGCATTTTGTAACTGAAGTTGCTCCCAATGCTCTTTCCAATTATAAACCTTCAGATTTTCTAACAGTTTCAAGTTCATAAGTTTAAACCATATTGCTATCATGTTTATAATTCAGAAACAATAAAATACTGACAGTTTTATATTGTTCACCTTAATATAGGCTGAAGAAAAACTCCTACACTTGTAATAGATCATTCTTTTACCGTAGAAAGATGTGTTGCTCAGAGTAATCTTTGTGATTACCTTGAATCTAGAGGGTTTCTTATCCCAAAGGATGTTACATGTTGACAATAAACTAAGCACAAGATAGCATAGATAAAAACAGTGGGACTCTTAGGCACATAACGAACTTGTCAGAAAGATAGAGTAATTCCTTAGCAAAATTCTAGCTTTCTGCCAACAGAAATAAAATCCCCAATTGAATTAACTACTTTTCAGGCTGGAGATGTAGCTCAGAGGTATTGCTGCCTGCTTGGCAAGCACAAGGTCCTGAGTTCGATCTCCAGTACCATCTTTTTTTTTTTTTTTTTTTTTTTTTTTTTTTGAGACAGGGTCTCGCTTTGTAGTTCAGACTGGCCCTGAGCTCACTATATAGCCCAGACAAACTTCAAACTCAGCAGTCCTTCTGCCTCTGCCTCCTGAGTGCTGGAATTACAGGCTTGAGGCACCAAGCCTGGCATTTGTGGTATGTGGTACTGATTGGTGGTGGGTGTGAGTTACCATGCCCAATATTGTATGTGGTTACTGGGGATTGAACCAGGGACCTTGCGCTTGCTAGGCAGGTGCTGGAACCACTGAGCTAAATCTTCCTCCTCCCCCATACCATAATTAAATAAATAAACAAACTTTCGTTTTTCATCCTTTATTTCTTTTTTCCTTTCTACTCCTCTCCCGTGTGTGTGTGTGTGTGTGTGTGTGTGTGTGTGTGTGTGTGTGTTAGACCTGGAGCCTCTTAGGTATTAGGCAAGTGTTTTACCATTCAAGCCTGTGAAGCACTTTTCTAGCCCAGTGTCCGATTTCCTGTTTCTAAATGTTTTTATTTATTAATTTTTTTGTGGTACCAAAGATCAAACTCAGGACCTTGCACTTGCCAGGAAGGCATGGCACAACTGAGTTATATTCTGGGCCCTTAATGACTTATTTTAAAATTTTAGGGTCTACCTGTTTTTATCCTAAGCAATGTATTCCAGAAATATTAAAGGGAACATATATAAACGCACTTATTAATGGGACAATTAACCTTCCATAGTAGAATTTCTATCAATGCCTTTTTATTGAGGTTTTTTTTGTTCTCTCTCTCCCTTCTTAGTTCCCTTTATTTCTATCCTTTCTTCTGTCCCCTGTTCTACCCATATTTATTTTTGGATTCTTCTTTAACTTACCTAATTTCTTCCCTTTCTTTGTTATAGTCTTTGCCTTTTTGTCTTTCTTACTATTTTTCCATTTTTTCTTTATAATTAAATAGCAACCAAACAACAAAATTTTATATGTTTGGACCACAGAAGGAAACTAATTATCATTGTGTGCTACAAAGGATAATTTGTTTCACTTACTTAATTTTCTTCTATATTGGAAAAATTGTATCCCTTTTAGAAAATCATATTTATGGATCTCAGGCTATTTTTAACATAGGACAATTGAGAAGCAATTATATAGAAAAATTTATCAGGATAGTAATTTACACCAGCAATATTTAAAACATTGCTTTTGAGACATATAGTGCTATTTGAAGAGCAGTCATATATTGAAGTTCAAATAAAAATATCAGAATATTTAAATATAAATATGCAAATTCTTACTGTAATGTTATCTATAAAATGAAAACAAAGATGAGAAAATAAGAATGAATGAAAATGAGAGATGATCATGTAAAAGGCCTGAAAAAGTCTCTATGATGAAAAGTGCTTATTTTGTGGAAGTGATTATCACTGAAAATTTTGTTCATTCCACTTTGAATATTATATGCATAAATGCTTATTCCTTATTTTTTTCTGCAACCAGAAATCCCATTTGCATTCTAAATTGTTGGACATCATCAGACTGTTGTTATATGTTAACTTCATTTTGTTTTGTTTTACAGGCAACAATTGGCATTGACTTTTTGTCCAAAACAATGTATTTGGAGGATCGAACAGTGAGTAATCTTTTCAGAGTGCAATTTTTTGCAACACTTCATATTAGAAACCTGTGATCAGAGCTATAATGAGTGATAGTCACCTATAGAAATATGTAGCAAAATTAACCTGTTAGCTTTTAAGCTTTGAGAAAAACTGTTGTTGTAGAATATGTTTTTAACTGACTTAAGTCCAGTGAGATCCAAAGGGAGAAAGATAAACTTTTTTTTTTTTTTTTGAGACAGGGTCTCGCTTTGTAGTTCGGGTTGGCTCTGAGCTCACTATGTAGCCTAGGCACACTTCAAACTCAGCAATCCTCCTGTCTCTGCCTCCGAGTGCTGGGATTACAGGCGTGAGCCACCATGCCCGGCACTGTGGTATGTGATATTGATTGCTGGTGGGTGTGAGTCTCCATGCCCAGCATTGTGTGTGGTTTCCGGGGATCAAACTCAGGACCTTGCGCTTGCGAGGCAGGCGCTGGAACCACCGAGCTAATCCTCCGGCCCAAAATAAACTTTGTATAAAACCCTGTTGTCCTTAGTCTTGTTAAGCAAAATTTGTCATCTTGATATGGAAAAATGATGACTGATAGTTTTAAGAGAGAATTAAGAGAATTTTCATGAAGAAATTGGAGCAGAGCTGATAAATACTTTTTGAATGCCACTCTTAAGGCATTCAGAAGAATTTCATTTGAATACTGTACAATTTGTGAACTTGAAGATTTTCTTTATTAGAAAAATATATATGCCAAAATGACTGAATAGAAAAAAGTATATATTTATCAGATTTGTATCTTGTGTCCTTTCTAGTGTACCCATTAAATACAATGTAAATTTTGTATTCTACCTGACTACTCCTTGAAGAAATTATTGTCACTTAAACATTGACTATTTTAAATGCAGTATTGCAGGACCTGTATTCAAAGGATATTATGTTACCTCCAATGTTATTTACTATAAGTGTGTTTTTTCTTTCGATCTTTTGTTTTCATATATATTTAACACCAATTTTTAGAAATTGAGTGCCTCCAGACTGCTTTCTAATGGTAAGAGAACTCGATGCTTGTTTTTAGTTTGTCTTTCTGTAATATAGATGTGAGAAAATAAATAAAAGATTTTCATGTTGGGTTGCAAAAAGGTATTTCTCCTGTTGGGTGTGGTGACTCACGCCTGTAATCCCAGCACTCAGGAGGCAGAGGCAGGAGGATTGCTGAGTTCTAGGCTTGCCTGGGCTACATAGTGAGCTCAGGGCTGGCCTGAACTACAAAGTGAGACCCTGTCTCAAAAAAAAAAAAAAAAAAGTAGGCAGAGACCCAATTTTAAAATGTTCTAGACTGAAAAATGAGAATCAAGATATGTCATGTACTGGTATAAACTCTCAGTGTTGGATATGATCATAATGTATATATAAAATAAACCAATAAAATCAATTTAAGAAACATTCTAGACTCGGTAAGAAAGAAACATATTTTAGTTTCAGAGAGTCTTTCAAAGAATATTAACACCTTTACTCTATAGCTTGAACTGCTCATTTAGGATTTACCCTCTTATTCTCTTTTATGTTCATATTGAATAGCAGCAATCTACTTTTTGTTATCTGGAAAATGTAGGGATTTCAGAGAGGTTATAGGGAAGAAAAAAAGGGAAGCCACATTTCTGAGTCTGTGAAATCTTTCACAGTGTTATTTTTAGTTATGTACCTTCAGAGCAAGACATTTTTAATATTACTCCTTTTTGAAAAAGGAATTTTGTGTTATTTTCATTTCTTATTCCCTTTGCAACCTCTTGCATGAGTCTTCTCTCTACCTCTCATCCTCCCCCTTTACAAAAGCATTTTCTTTTTTCTTTTTTCTTTCTTTTTTTCTTTTTTTTAGTATTAGTTTTTTTGTTTTGTTTTGTTTTTTTTTATTTATTTTTTCCCATCCCACAGATAAGGCTGCAGCTATGGGATACTGCGGGTCAGGAACGTTTCCGTAGCCTCATTCCCAGTTACATCCGTGATTCTGCTGCAGCTGTAGTAGTTTACGATATAACAAGTAGGTATATTGCAATGGGTTGACCTTTCTTATTTTTCTTGCTTGTTTGACTGATTTTGTTGTTAGGTACGATTGCAATTATGGGACACAGCAGGTCAAGAGCGGTTCAGGAGCTTGATTCCTAGCTACATTCGTGACTCCACTGTGGCAGTTGTTGTTTATGATATCACAAGTGAGTGGGGGGAATTATGCGTTTCTAATCTTTCAACCTTTAGCTTAGCTGCATGCATGTTCTTGTCTTGTGCTTGTTTCCTTACTGGCATGTAAAATTAAGTTTATCGTAGCAAACTTTTATTATAGACCAGCCAGGTCAAAAATACTTGCTTTGGCAGTTGAACCAGTATGTTTATTTCTCCAGGCTTTTTACTCCAGAAGTTGTCTTTCAGGTCCAATTATGACTCCTTTTCAAGGCTTTCTTAGTATTTTGTTATCCCTAAGCCATACTATAGTTATGACTGAAGGCTTACCTCCTTTTGCATTGAATTTCATGTTAGATCTGTCTAAAATAATCTGCAATTAAGCCTCTTGCCAAGTTTTCCAAAGCTTCCAAGGCTTCTGTTGAGGCTGTTAAAAGCTTCTGCTAGTCAGCTTTTCTCTGCTTTCCCCTTCAAATTATTCTGTCTATGTAGAGGAAGACAGAGAAAATATAACATGTACTTTTAAATCATTTTTGTTTGAATCATATCTGCATTCTGTGACTGACTTTGTTGCTAACAGACTACACTTTCATTTCGCTCCAAGAACAAATTTTTAATTGGGAAATTAAGTAGTAGTTTGCATTTTTCGTCCCCCTAAAAAGTGAATAATGCCTTTGACCTTTTAAATAACTAAATTTTCCTTGGAGCGTGGTGACTGACAAAAAAATGTTCTCTTATTGAAATTGTCTTTGCAAATTGGTTTATGACATATGCAAGGCAATATTTGCCATCTTTCTATATAGTAGTCCTTAACTTATAGGATAACCAGGTTTATGCAGCATCTTGTATTTTTAAAAAAGTAGATCTTAGGGGGCCAGAGGGTTAGCTCAGTGGTTCCTGCGCCTGCCTCGCAAGTGCAAGGTCCTGAGTTCGATCCCCGGTAACCACATATAATGCTGGGCATGGAGACATGCCCACCAGCAATCAACACCGCATACCACAATGCCGGACGTGGTGGCTCACGCCTGTAATCCCAGCACTCGGGAGGCAGAGACAGGAGGATTGCTGAGTTTGCGGCGGCTTACCTGGGCACCATAGTGAGCTCAGGGCCAGCCTGAACTACAAAGCGAGACCCTGTCTCAAAAATAAAAATAAAAATAAAGTAGATCTTATATAAATTATTGGCTTGAGGTAGGAATACTATTAGTTGGTATTTTTGTGTATCTGCTTAGTCAGAGGTCATAGCTACTAAACAATAACTGCATCAATAAAATTAGAAGATTGGATTCAGAGACCTTTTCTGGGGGAGTAGGTGCTGTATGCAGTCTTTCTTTTGCAGCTTTACCTTGGGTTGCTACTATTTAAAAAAAAATGTATGCTCCTTATGCATTGAGTTTTGTAGCTTCAAAATGTTTGTGGTTGCTTTAACCGAAGCAAAAGAAACTTGGTGTATTTTTCTTTAAAAATTCTACATATGGCCGGGCGTGGTGGCTCACGCCTGTAATCCCAGCACTCGGGAGGCAGAGACAGGAGGATTGCTGAGTTCGATGCTTGCCTGGGCTACATAGTGAGCTCAGGGCCAGCCTGAACTACAAAGCGAGACCCTGTCTCAAAAAAAAAAAAATTCTACATATGTGTTAAAATATTAGTAATTGCTTTAATTGCCATAAAAATATTGAAATACTCTGTTTAGAATCCGATGGTAGAAAAAATGAATTTTCTTAAAAGTGATTCTGGGGGCTGGAGATTTAGCTCAGTGGTTCCAGCGCCTGCTTCACAAGCACAAGACCCTAAGTTCAATCCCGGTAACCACATACAATGCTGGGCATGGTGACTCACGCCCATCAGCGGTCAATACCACATACCACAGTGCTGGGTGTTGGTGGCTCACGCCTGTAATCCCGGCACTCGGGAGGCAGAGGCAGGAGGATTGCTGAGTTCGAGGCTTACCTGGGCTACATAGTGAGCTAAGGGCCAGCCTGAACTACAAAGAGACCCTGTCTCAAAAAAAAAGTGATTCTGGTGCATTAAACCAATAGACTTTAGGTTAAAGTGATCACAAACTGAGTAAGCAGTGCAAACACAGTTGTGTTGAAAGCTATTTAAAGACTACAAATTTTCTGGATATGTTGGGACTTACTGGCTGACATACTTTTGGGAATGCTTTCTTTGTCATGTTTGGTATGTGTTAAGTGATCAAAAAAGCATTGTAGCAATGTAACACCAAATTATCTGCATTCATAGTTGTCCTTGTATTTTATATAGTTTATTTTTTTCCAATTGTGTAAGTACATTGTACTCATTTGATTATTGTAAAAAGATTTAAATACTGTGCTCTAAAAGGAAATTTGAGGATTTTATTCTTCAAATTTGTTGAGATTACTGACAGTTGTAATCAGATAAAATGGAGTTACGTTGCAGGCACATTAAAAGTGGGTTCCTAATGTGCCATCCTCATTCCACCTTCCAGGTTATTTGCTGGGGAGTGGTGTTCTCTCTTGGGAAGCATTTTCAGTAACATTGATCTCTGTCCATTCTCCCATACCAGATGTTAACTCATTCCAGCAAACTACAAAATGGATTGATGATGTCAGAACAGAAAGAGGAAGTGATGTTATCATCATGCTAGTAGGAAATAAAACAGATCTTGCTGATAAAAGGTATGATGTGATTTTGTGTGTGTGCAATGTTTGTTTTCCAACAACCTGTTGTTTTTGTTTGTTTTGAGACAGAGTTTTGCTTTGTAGTTCAGGCTGGTCCTGAGCTCACTATGTAGCCCAGGTAAGGCTTGAACTCAGCAGTCCTCCTGTCTCTGCCTCCCGAATGCTGGGATTACAGGCTTGACCTACCAAGCCCGGTGCAACCTGTTATTTTTATTCACTGAAAAATTGTTTTGGAAGGAGATATGTTTAATCTTTTAGTTTTCTATAGCATGAGATGCTAGAATAGTCAAATTCAGTTAAGGGAAAATGAGTTTTATTTTGTGTGAACTCTTTTCTAAATAACTCTGTGGTAGATTGTTTACATATAAGGCCAGGAAATAATTTTATATTTTTAGGTCTTATAACTGTTAACTATGTTTTCTAAACAGCAAACTATTTTTTAAAACTAATTTTATCTTTAAAAATTATGATGGGGCTAGGGATTTAGCTCAGTGGTTCTGGTGTCTGCCTGGCAAGCACATTGCCAGGTATGGCGACTCCTACTTGTAATCCCAGTACTCAGGAGGCAGAGGCAGGAGGATTGCTGTGGTTTCAAGGCTAACTTGGGCTTAGGGATAGCCTGAACTACAAAGCGAGACCCTGTCTCAAAAACGAAACAAAACAAAACAAAAACCCTAAAAAATTAAAAAAAAATTATAATGAATAAATGCACACATTTTTATAATCTTATAAAAATATAAACATTTATTGTAATATAAACATTTACTGTAATATAGTAGTGTAGGGTTTTTTTGTCTATGTTCTCATATTTTAAAAAATTATATGGTGGGCTGGAGATTTAGCTCAGTGGTTCCAGTGCCTGCCTAGCAAGCACAGGGTCCCTGGTTCAATCCCTGGTAACCAAATACAACACCAGGCATGGTGGCTCATGCCCACTGGCAATCAGTACCACATACCACAAATGCCAGGTTTAGTGGCTCAAGCCTGTAATCCTAGCATTCAGGAGGCAGAAGCTGGAGGTTTGCTGAGTTCAAGGCTTGCCTGGGCTACATAGTGAGCTCAGGGCCAGCCTGAACTACAAGGCAAGACCCTGTCTCAAAAAAAAAAAAAATTATATGGTTGAGTCAGACTTACAGTTGAATTGAATAACTTTATTTTGATACCTTAGTTAAATGACCAAGGCTAAATTCAAGTCTCAAGATGCAAGTGTATTAACATTCCCTAGCGAACCCATTGCTTGAATACCTGCTTCTTTAGGGATCTACTGGTTATTCTTTCTGCTTTGAGTAACATTGACCATAGTGTTTAATAGTGGGAGATTTTACTATTTATTACTTATTTATTCATGAGCTGGATTACAAGGTTTTGGTAATTTGTGACATTAACTGCAACGTTGTGATAAAATCTAATGTTCAAAGACAAGTGGATTTGGGTGTGGTGGCACAGTTTTGTAATCCCAGCACTCTGAAGTTGAGGCAGGAGGATTACAAGTTTGAGCCTAGTCTGGGCAATTTAGCGAGGCTCCATGTCAAACAATAAAAATGGCCTGGTATGTAGCTTATTGTGAAGCCTTCAGTACCCAGCACTATGACTCCCACAAAAACTTGTGTAGATTTTACATGGTAAAATGCCCATGGTACCTCAAGCATCTGTTTAATCATCTATTCTTTTATTGTTTAATATTCAATTAAGTGCACAAATGCTTGAAGCATAAATTTTATTTACAGTAGTTTTTTTAAGGTAATACTTGTCATTGGCTCTGGAATTACTGTCTTTCTTAGTGATATTTGCTAGAGTATCCCTCTGACCTAATCACATTTAAAAGAAGTAGAGCTTGATGTTTCCACTAAACTGGTTTCTGAAAGATTTAAATGTTTAACAAAAAAGTGTTGATAGAAAATCCTTTAATAACGGGTGGCCTTTTATAAACATGAAATCCTAAAGACATAAAAGGAAAGATTGGGAAGTTTGAGTACATAAAGATCATATTCAACTTTCAGACTGACTATAATGTAGAAAGTTGGTAGTAACAAGCTTAAATAAGTAAAAACTTGTATACTGAAGATGTAGTATATACTTTTGAGAAGAAACAACTTGATAATATCATAGTTTAAAATACTCATTGATTCAGATCTTCTTCCAGAATCTCACAGATATGCTGATAGACATATACATCAATAATATTTTAGGTGAGAGATTCAGCTCAGCAGCACAGAGCCTGCCTGGCCAGCACTGAGCTAAATCTCCAGTACCAGTAAAAAAAAATGTCTTCAGACGTGGTGGCTCACGCCTGTAATCCCAGCACTCGGGAGGCAGAGACAGGATTGCTGAGTTCGCGGCGGCTTGCCTGGGCACCATAGTGAGCTCAGGGCCAGCCTGAACTACAAAGCGAGACCCTGTCTCCAAAAAGCAAAAAAAAAAAAAAAAATTTCTTGTGCCAGTCATGAGGCTCACACCTATAATCCCCACAGTCAGCCAGGGCTGGGGATTTAGCTCAGGGGTTCCAGTATCTGCCTGGCAAGCACATGGTCTGAGTTCGATCCAGTACCACATACCACAGTGCTGGGTGTGGTGACTTGCGCCTGTAATCCAGCATGCAAATTGCTATGAGTTCAAGGCTTGCCTGGGCTACATAGTGAGTTCAGAGCCAGCCTAAACTACAAAGCAAGATCTTGTCTCAAAAAAAACCTAAACAGGGCCGGAGGGTTAGCTCAGTGGTTCCGGCACCTGCCTCGTAAGCATAAGGACCTGAGTTCGATCCCCGGTTACCACATATAATGCTGGGCGTGGTAGCTCACGCCTGTAATCCCAGCACTCGGGAGGCAGAGACAGGAGGATTGCTGAGTTCGCGGCGGCTTGCCTGGGCACCATAGTGAGCTCAGGGCCAGCCTGAACTACAAAGTGAGACCCTGTCTCCAAAAAAGCAAAAAAAAAAAAAAAGAACTGCAAAAAAAAAACCCAAAAACTTAACTGTTTTCAATAAGTCTGTTGTTTCTTTCCAAATGACTGTGTACATTCTGCATAGAATAAATGAATGACATACAGATACAGTGGACCCTTGGCTTCTGAATTCAGTTCGTTTGCAAGGGTTGCTTGTAACTCAAATTGATTGTAAGTCAAGATAATTGTCCTATAAGAAAAATGGAAGTACTAGCCCTCCGAAAATGCCCCTTCACTAACCCTTCTATAGGGTTGTATAATGTGCATATAGAACCCTACAAAAAGGTTCTATAATATGCATAATTACTAGAAACACCAATAATTTTCCTAGTATATTCACCAAAAGTTATAAAATATGCCTCGTATATTTTATAACAATTTATAACAGAAATAACAATTTCATACTGTACTCACCATTGAAGTTGAATCTTCGGCTTGCAGGAAGGGAAGATTCAATGGAAGGGGGTTATTATTTAAAAGGAGCATAAATTTATTAGAAGCATAAATTATATTTTTTAACCATTTTAGAGGAAACATCAAGCTCTACTTCTTTTAAATGTGATTAGGTTAGAAGGATACTCTAGCAAATATCCCTAAGAAAGACAATAATTCCAGAACAGATGACAAGTATTACCTTAAAAACATCAGGAATCTGACTCTCTGGTGTCCTTTTTCTCCTTGGGAGAGTCTTAGCCTACAAGAACCTGCTTCTGGCTCACTAGGTCTCAACTTTTAAGACTAAAAACTGCCTAAAATTGTCTATTACTGTCTTTTCCTTAAACCTGTTCTATAGCATGATATAACATTGTCATTAAGCAAATGGATGCAGTGATGAGCTTTTTCTCTGGGTGGGTCTTCTCTACGAGTGTTTTTAGTTCTGTCCATTTTTTCAGGATTTCTTTATTTTAGAAGAACTTTGCTGCACTGATTGTGGATACTTCCCTTCCTCTTCAGAAAGCTCTGTTGCTAAAGTTTCTCTGTAGACAGTTCCTCTCAGTGTTCCTCCACCAGTTCCTCAACATCACCACTGCCTATCTGCAAGTCTCTGGACTCTGCTACTGTGATAGTGTCATCAACCACAGGGGTCAGTTGAAGGCTTAACCTCCTCCACACAGCCTTCAAAGTCTGTCCTGTATAATTTTAAGTCCCATTTTCTTTCAGGCAGATCTGTGTTCTTCCCCACACAGGAAAGACTTGCATTCAGGTTATAAATCAAGACTTTGGTCCTAAGCTAAAACTAAAATTCTGTTCATGACTCAAGTTGTTTGTATGCAGGGCTTGTCAAAACTCCAGGGTCCACTGTGTATCACTAAAGCTAAAAAAATCTTGTAGGGCCGGAGATTGAGCTCAGTGGTTCCGGTGCCTGCTTCGCAAGCGCAAGGTCCTAAGTTCCAACCCAGTGACCACATACGTTGCTGGGCATGGTGACTCAGGCCCACCAGCCATCAATACCACATACCACAGTGCTGGGCATGGTAGCTCATGCCTGTAATCCCAGCACTTGGGAGGCAGAGGCAGGAGGATTGCTGAGTTGAGGCTTGCCTGGGCTGCATAGTGAACTCAGGGCCAGCCTGAACTACGGAGTGAAACACTGTCTCAAAAAACAAAAAACTTATACAGCTCTGACTATAAGTATTAAATATTTCATGAATTTGTTTTTTAGTGTTAATAAATTCGCTTTTTTTTTGTTTTTTTTTGAGACAGGTTCTTGCTTTGTAGTTCAGGCTGGCCCTGAGCTCACTATGTAGTCCAGGCAAGCCTCGAACTCAGCAATCCTCCTGCCTCTGCCTCCCAAGTGCTGGGATTACAGGCATGAGCCACCACGCCCGGCAAATTCACTGTTTTCTAATGTGATCTATTAAAGACCTAAATCAGGAAGGATAAACGCTAGACCAGCAATGGCAAACCTTTCAATGCTTTCAGTATTACAGATAGCCTGTTGCAGCATGTGTGCCCTAGATTTGTCATCACTACTCTTCATAATCACAATCTGAATAACATTTCTCTCTAAAGACCAGGGCTACTTGAAGAAAAGGTAAAAATTTAGGCTATGGGTTAGAAAATGTTTAAAAAAAAAAACTAGCTGTAATATCCTGGTCATATTTAAATCAAGGAAGCTATTGAAGACTTTGGAGACTGTGTCAGACTTGAAAACTCAGATTGGCTCTTCTGGTCAAAGATATGAAAATGTGAAAATGAGTAATTTACTACATAATGTTTAAACCCATGAGTCACAATATTGTATTTCCAAAAGAAACTAATTGGTTATCTTTTGTTTTGTTTTTATTTTTGAGATAGGGTCTTGCTTTGTAATTCAGGCTGACCCTCAATTCACTATGTAGCCCAGGGAAGCCTCAAACTCACAGCAATCCTCCTGCCTCTGCCTCCCAGGTGCTGAGAGTACAGGCATGAGCCACCACACCCAGCATTGTGGTATGTAGTACCAGGGATCAAACTCAGGATCTTGCACTTGCTAGGCAGACACTTGAACCACAGAACTAAATCCCTGGGCCCATAATTGGTATCTTTGGAAAATGCTGGAGACTGATTCATTCTTTCACACGTACACTCCACCCCATTAGTACCTCAGGATAACTAAATATTTGAGAGAAAAAAATAGTTCAGAGCCAGGAATTTAGCTCAGTGGCACCTCACCTACCTTATAAGCATGAGAGCCCAAGTTTGATCCCTGGTTACACCCCCCCCAAAAAAAATAGTAGTATAGCCAGGCACAATGCTGCATAGTTGTAATTCTAGCTACTTGGAAGGCCAAGGCAGGATCATAAAAGTTTAAATCCAACTTGGGCAACTTTGTAAGACATTATCTCAAAATAAGATAAAAGGACTGGGCATGAAGCTCAGTTTTAGACCACTTACATAAGTATGCCTGAGGCCCTGAGTTCAATCCCTAAAAAAGAACTGAAAAAATAAATAAATAAAAATTAAAAAGATCTGGGGATATAACTTAGAACTAAAGACCCTGGGTTCAATCCCAAGTACCACAAGAAAAAAATGTATACATGCACATAGCTCTATGGTTCAAGCGGCTGCCTGGCAAGCGCAAAATCCTGAGTTTGATCCTTGGTACCACATACCACAAGATGACATCATAAATAAATCTAGGATTGAGCATGTTGGTGCATGCCTGTAGTCCCAACACTTGGGAGGCCAAGGTAGGAGAAAACAGAAACAACAAAAAAACACCAAGCAAATATAGCAGAATGTTAACAATTGAGGTTTTGCTTTTTAAAATTTATTTACTTACTCACTTACTTACTTACTTAACTTACTTACCAGAGTTCAAATGCAGGACCTTGCACTTGTGAGGCAGGTGCAGTGCCACTGAGCTAAATCCCCAGCCCAACAATTGAGGTGTGTGGGGTTTATTTGTTTTTCTTGGGTTTTTTTTTTGAGACAGTGTCTCACTTTGTAGTTCAGGCTGGCTCTGAGCTCATCACTACTCAGCCCAGGCAGTCCTCAAATTCAGCAATCCTCCTGCCTCTGCCTCCCGAGTGCTGGAATTACAGGCATGAGCCATCATGCCTGGCATTGTAGTATGTGGTACTGATTGCTGGTGGGCATGAGTCACCATGCCCGCTATTGTTTTATGTGGTTACCAGGGATTGAACCAGAGACCTTGCACTTGCTAGGCATGTGCTGGAACCACTGAGCTAAATCTCTGGCCCAACAATTGAGATTTTATATAATAGAATAACCTTGGTTTTTGGAGAGTAGAGAATTTCTAGTATAATCTTGTTTGAGACAAAAAGAAAATGGGACATGATACACAGTTATGAGTTTTTGGACTAAGGACAGTTCTATCACAGTAATAGGACTAGAGATAGATTGTAAGGACACACAGGTAGATTGGTATATGTGATGTCAGCTTGTTGAAATTCTTGTTTATTACTTAGTTTTCTGTGCTGTTGGCATAATTTGTTAGCTGATGGTTATGAGCTATTTGATTAAATATTTACATATTTATTGAATATATGCCAGTTGGTCACAGAATATCAAGATAGCGAGGTAGTCTTATATTTAAAGCACTCATCATTTGAAACACTTGCTGATTATAATATATTACAAGATAACTATAAAAGAAATGTGAATCTTGTAATACTTTGTACCAAGAGGTTTTTACCATTTGTTTTTTATTTGTTCTACTATAGAAGTCTAAAAATCCAACTGAAGGAAATAATCCACAGTGAACAAACTATTAAGTACAAGATCTTTAGAACATTATTATAGTTCTATAAATTTTGAAAACAACTTGAATTTCTTAGAATTTGGGAATGTGACATAATAGTCAACAAATAGCCTACTATAAAATTATTTTATATGAAGGAATAGATACTGCCCAAATCAGATGTGTATAAGAAACTATTTCAAGGGCCGGAGGGTTAGCTCAGTGGTTCCGACGCCTGCCTTGCAAGCACAAGGTCCTGAGTTTGATCCCCGGTAACCACATATAATGCTGGGCATGGAGACACGCCCACCAACAATCAACACCGCATACTACAATGCCGGACGTGGTGGCTCATGCCTATAATCCCAGCACTCGGGAGACAGGGACAGGAGGATTGCTGAGTTCGCGGCGGCTTGCCCGGGCACCATAGTGAGCTCAGGGCCAGCCTGAACTACAAAAAAAAAAAAAAAGAAACTATTTCAAAAACTTATATTTCAATAAATTAGAGAGCCTAGAAGACATGGAGAAACTCCTAGACACATATGAAAGACCTAATTTGTTTTCATTATTCAGTAAACTTTATTGGTACATTATATACACAGCTCACAGTCATACATAACGTTGGGGAATTTGTACCAGTATGTGACACAGGTCAATTCTCATTTCTACCCACATCCCTGCCCACCCACCCCTTCCCCACCCCTTATATACATACTCTTGTTTTTTTCCGAATCATATTTATTCCTTCCCCTCATTATGTTCCCACATCAAATTCCTTTTGGATATTTCCCATTCTACAAAAACTATCATACATTCTAGAGCTCCTTTACCTCTACAGGTGCTTATATCAAAGAAAAGATCTGGTATTTGCACATCTGTGTTCTATTTATTTCACTTATTATTCACTTATGTCCTCTAGGTGTCTCCATTTGCACATAAATGAATGAATCTTGTCATTCTTTTTTTTTTTTTTTTTT
>PVIC010033075.1:0-20350 GCA_004025085.1 Thryonomys swinderianus
TTTTAAATTGGGAATTGTAATACCCCCTGCCATGTCGTGGTTGCAATATTAGCATCTTCAGCTCATTGAAGACAATAAACACACGCGTGAAACTTTCCAGAAAGATGCAAGAAAGCAAGCACTACATAACTGCTTATAGTTTCCATCCTTCAAATTTTCTTGTTGGACTTCTGCAACAATTTCCAATCCAAAAACTTGTATTCTTATTTCTGCCCTCTGTTGCCAGCCTAATGCCAAGTCCCGGCACACACTACCTGGAGGTGTTGTAACAATTCCAAGTCCGAGATGCTTCTTTTCTATCAGTTATAAAAAAAAGATACTTACATGTGTGACTCACCACCTCTAGTTTTTATCATACATGGCCACCTCTTGACATCTATAAAGCTCAGGTGCTGTGCAATACAATATGAGCTTTGTGCACAGGAAGCTCCAGTACTTTCCCAAACTATACATAAAGGCTGTGGTTCTAACCCCAAAATCATCCTCTAGATATGAAAATACTCACAAGGAGCCCCCACTACCCTACCCCTCCCCTTTGCCTCTTCCCCACTTCAGTGACTAAGCTCAGTACCACATCTAGCTCCAAGAGGTCAATTCTGGAAGACAAGTCTTCCTCAAAACTAACAAAAGGACATTGATATAGGGATTATAACTTTGGCTGTAGGACTTATCCTTTAACACCCAACAATATTAAGTAAAATGTGCATATGAACAATGGCAAGACCATCTGGACTCACTTCACTTCCTTCTGTGCCGCGTGTGTTCAGGTTTCCATTTGGGTGAGCAGAACCAGCGCGTGTGCATCTTGCAGCTACACTGCAGTGAAACACTAACAATAGCAGGAACACACCTGCCTGCTGATGTCTTAATAGGAGAGACCTGGTTAGTCCAAGACGCATGCGTGGTGTGCTCTGTTGCCTTATGTCTCATCTTAAAGTGAGCATTAAGGAAATGCAGTACTGAGACTGTAACTTCGCCAATACTTCTATCTAGAGGCCTGTTGCCATTTTTATCTTCAGTGAAATTTTGTTCCAAGAAAGGCAGGATTACAATTTTTTTTCTAACAGATTGAGTTGGTGTAGTATATTCTTGGTTATCAAAAATACTCTTGGAGCTTTGGGATCTTTGAACTGGTGAATATTCATGATGTGTGGAAAAGCATGATGCACGGTACAAACTCAGTCACACAAAATGGCACGTCGAGTGTGTACACATTGGACTCAGAAGGACATATCTGACTATGCGGCTTATGACTGTGAATGACTTTGTTCTTTGCTTCTTGTGTTTTTGTTTCCTAGAATGTACCTATTAGCTTTTAAAAAATGATTATTTTTAAGACCCCCCCAATCTAAATATCTTGTTTACATTTTTGGTGTCATAAATCTATCCTCCATATAGTTATCAGAGTCATCTCTTTAAATAACATACATTTCATCTGATCTTATTTTCCCTTAGCATTCTTCAGTGGCTCCTCATTACTATCAAGATGGGTTTAAACCCTTTCCCATGGCATAAAGGGTCTTTCCTAGTTCAGAGGCTGTTTACTTTCCAAACCATATCCTTTTGTCACACCCATGATCTTAAGGTTCTAAAAATTCTCTTCTTTTGATACCTCTTTGCCTTTGTATCTGTTGCTCCTTTCACCTAAAATGCTTTCCCCTTTGCCCATGGTGATTTTCCTATCCTTTATAAATTAGTACATGTATCACCTGTTGGTTAGGCTTCATAGAAAACACCAATGTGTTATGTGGTCACCTGATCCTACCTTCTTTTCCCTCCTGATATCAAATCAGACTGCTCTGCCACATGTTTTCTAGTTAGATGTGGGCTAGTGACTGAGTTATGATGAAAGGAATGTGGGTGGATGAAAGAGACTCCATTGTGGCTTCACCTGATTGCTAAGGCTCCTGAGTTAGGAGGCTCCTCTAGTCTCTCGAGCTCATCTTCTGGCCAGATGCAAAGGGCACATTGTGGGTTTCCAGGGTCTAAAGGGGTGACAGGATCACTAGACTGGGAACCTGGTCACCCTTCGGGCCATCTGAGCGGAAGCACCCATGGTGGACTGCAGCGTGAGCAAAGAACAAATCTCAACTTTAAGTTCCTGAAAGTTGGGGTTTGCTATGGCAGTCACAGTGACTAACACGCCTCTGTGGGTGTTCTCTGTTTTCCACAGTCCATCCAGACAAAGTGACATGTGAACAAAGCACGTTTTTATTTTTTTAGGTCCAGATTTAGGACTAGCTTTTTTTTTTTTTTGAGACAGGGTCTCACTTTGTGGTTCAGGCTGGCTCTGAGCTCACTATGTAGCCCAGGCAAGCCTTGAACTCAGCAATCCTCCTGCCTCTCCCTCCCAAGTGCTGGGATTACAGGCGTGAGCCACCACTCCCGGCTAGGACTAGCTTTTTGATGGAAATGAAAAAGAGAAGCAAGACAAAATTGGGTACAAGTATGGAGAATGGAAAGTGTGGTGTTTATTCTTTTATGAGGTAGTTACAAAAGGCCATTCTGAGCATGTTATGTTGAGGAGGATCTGTATAAAGTGGTGAGGCATATGGAGTCTAGGAAGCAGGCAGGGTGATAGAAGCAATGAGGGCCATGGTATGGAAAGGCGGAGTCATTGGGGTTTGGGAGGAGTGGAGTGGTATTTTAGAAGGATCTCTACAGCTGACGCCCCCACTGCAGTCTGTGGCTTGGACTCCTGTGTGAAGCTCCCACTCACCGCCAATGCTTCGGCCCACTAAGGCTTTATCTCTGGCTTGTTCTGTTCAGTGGAACCCATCTGTGCCTCAGCACGTCACCTGCTGCTGCGCTTCATCTGTCCCCTGCTCTCACGTCTCACCTCAGCACATTTCCCTGTTTTAGCGGTCAGAAACCTTGACTACTACTTTTTCTGTGAAATAAGAAGCAAAACTTTAGCTGGGAATGAGAACGAGGACATTGGTGGGAGGAAAGTGAAGACTGGTTGATGCTGAAAGTAGATGCGTAAATGCACAAGAGGTTTTGTTTTATATTATAGGTCAAAATTGATTAGGCTGGGATCAGTCACCTGTGTCCAGGACTATGGCAATAGAGGGATGAACACATATAATCTCGTGAAGTGCAGACATCTTAGAAGAAAAATGAGTAACATATGGAGTAAATGGTTATGTTTTATTCAGTCAACTGTTTATGCACCCACAACAACTTTTTAATCTTTATTATACATTAGAAAATCAGAGCACAGAGACCTTGCTCAGAGAGCAGCAGGGGGAGCAGAAGAAAGGAACTTGGGGAAGTGCTAGGTGAGCACCTCAACAGCTCATCTGAGGGAAGTGTGGGTGACTGAGAGCAGGGCCAAACAGCTGCACCCGGTCTTAAGGATGAGTAGGAAGCTCAGGTACACAATGGGAATGGGCAGGCACACTGAACACAGCACAGTCCAGAGCTGGTAGCATTAACACGATTCAGAGATAAGAGTGGGGTTTTGTGTAGTGAGGAAGTGGGATTTATGGGTTGGAAGAATCTGCATGAGACAGCAAAGAAGAAGGAGAGTTTAGTCCAGGAAAATGCTCACTGCACACAGTTGAGGTGTTGATGGGAAATGCACAAATCGTCCTAATTGTGAATGTGTATGTCACAGGCTGCCTTGACCTTTGGTAGAATCTCTCTTTGGAAAGAAAGAACCAGCCAGGGTCAGATAACACTGCAGGGGACTTTGCTTAACTCCAGGGCAAACCTCTGAAACTGAGGTGTCTTTCAAGGAATATGGATGCAGCTCTTTTTCCTTTGTCAGTTTCTACTTCGTGTGGATTTAGCAGACCGTTGAAACCAGTGTCTCCAGTGACTGAAGACACCAGGGATGATTCCTGTTCCCAGGAGGGAAGCTAGGTGGCCCTGCATTCCTGCCTGGGCACTGCTTTTTCAGGGCCCAAGGCACTTTTGTTTCAAATAAAATTTGATAACAATAAATCATTCCATAGAAATAGACGGCCAAGAAGCACTGTAGAGAAAAATGTGTGTGTGTGTGTGTGTGTGTGTTTTGCAAATTTTTTACATAATAAATCATTGTTACTTGGCCTCAAGTTAGTTAATGGATCTGCCTGAATTTTGTTCTCAAGGACATGATTCCACCTGAAGACGAAGGTATCTTTGTCTTTTGCTCTTTTAGAAGTTCCTAGCATTAAGTGAAGTGTTGAAATAATTAAATGCACGTCACATTTTCTTCCTCTGCTTCAGTGAGGGGGGAGTGGCCATGTTGTTCTTTAGTTAGGTTCCACAGAGAGAAAAGAGACTGCTCATATTTCCCCTCACATTTAATAACAGAATGAGGAATACCGCAGAGGACTAATTAGAGCTAAGTAAGTGTTCATCTGGGTAAATTGCTGCTGTTTTGATTTCCTCAAAGCTTTTCTTCATGGAAAAAGTAGCATTAAGAAGCAGATTACTTTAATGGTATCTTGTACCTGATAAAGCCAGTCAGCAGGCTTTTAACAAAAGGGAACCTGAAGGAGGAAAGATTGCTACTTCTATGAGGGAGTGAGCTCGGGAAGGTGTCTAGACATTCTCTACTGATAGAACACGTTGATCTAAGACAAAAGTTTACTCTTACATGTCATGTACTGGTACAAATTCTCAGTGTCAATTGTGATCATAATGGTGCATAAAATGTACCACTAAAATGAATTTTTTAAAAACAAGTTTACTCTTATAGAAGTAAAGGGGAGAGCATAAAACAGGTGTATTTAACAATGAAGCTTTTGCAGAGGCTTTGGAATGTACACTGAAACTTTGTTCCTTCTATCATTTTCTTCCTGACTTCTAGTTATTGTAAAACTTAGTAAGCTCAAACAAAGCATTAGCCACACAGCCTTACTTAGAACATGATTTTAGCATCATTCACTGCAGAAATGAAGATACTATATGACTGCTGAACGCAGATGAGGTTTTTGAGGGAGGCAAGGAGGGTGGGCTCAGTAGGAACCAGCAGAAGTGGAATATAAACTCCCAAAGATCACATAATGTAAAGAGAACTGGGAGCTCCCTTGTTAATCTCTGAACCACTGCAGGAAGGGAGTTTGGAAGTCAGAGCCAACCCCAGGGCCCAAGGCAGGTTAAGATTGTAAACAAATAAGTAGAGGTAAGAGCTCCCTGGTAGTGATTTGAATAATGGAAATAGGATGGACAGAGAAATGGCAGACTGGCTTAAATAAAACACAGGGTGAACTTGTTTTCTGTGGTTTTCTCTTGTACACTGATGTGTATTTTTTACATAGTAAACATTGTCACTGATGTTTCCTGAGTCTATTATTTTCTGTACAAAGGTGAAATAATGATCACAACCAACAGTTCTGAGTTTGCTTGAATCAAACTTTTACCATCCTCGTGCAGATCTGCATGGTTTTCTATCTCCAGCATGGTGTTCTATTTCAGCCCTACCGCTGTAAGGTGGGGTTTGTCCTGACCAAGAGTAAAATGAAAGGGGCCATTGAAGACTCAAAAGGACATCACCACACTCTAAAAAATTATAGTGAATGAAATAAACATGGTAGACAAATACTAAGTTTTTATTTTTTTTTGAGACAGGGTCTCGCTTTGTAGTTCAGGCTGGCTCTGAGCTCACTATGTAGCCCAGGAAAGCCTCGAACTCAGCAATCCTCCTGTCTCTGCCTCCCGAGTGCTGGGATTACAGGCGTGAGCCACCACGCCCGGCACTGTGGTATGTGGTATTGATTGCTGGTGGGTCTGAGTCTCCACGCCCAGCATTGTATGGGGTTACCGGGGATTGAACTCAGGACCTTGCGCTTGTGAGGCAGGCACTGGAACCACTGAGCTAAATCTCCGGCCCAAGTTCTTTTTTTTTTTGTTTTTAACCAATCTCATTTTTGTTTTTGTTTTTTAGGGAGACATTTTAGTATAGCTCTCTCAACATTTGGTTGACCAGGGAGACCAAAGCTCAGTAATTATAGACATCTAAACAACCTAAGATTACTCAGGCAAAATGAATAAAACGCTGACAAATACTGTAAAAATTCATCTTTACAAAGTGTGTATAAGTCATTCACTACAACTGACATTATGAACAACCATACATGTCAAAAGATGAAAGGTAAATATTTAGAATGGGCTTAATAATGTCCATGAAATTATGCTAGAAGTACACAAAAATAATTAGCAAAACTCAAACTGCATGAATATTAAATTTATTATATTTGATCAGATAAATATATGAAAAAATTTAAAATTTTTGCCAGATGACAAGTATGAAAATATAATATACACAACATGTGAGAAATAGGCGAAACCAAGAGCAGTAAAGGGCCGGAGGGTTGGCTCAGTGGTTCTGGTGCCTGTCTTGTAGGTGCAAGGTCTTGAGTTCAATTCCCGGTAACCACATACAATGTTGAGCGTGGAGACTCACGCCCACCAGCAATCAATACCACATACCACAGTGCCGGGCGTGGTGGCTCACGCCTGTCATCCCAGCACTCAGGAGGCAGAGACAGGAGGATAGTTGAGTTTGAAGCTTGCCTAGGCTACATAGTGAGCTCAGAGCCAGCCTGAACTACAAAGTGAGACCTTGTCTCAAAAAAAAAAGTATATATTAAAAAAGGAGATTGAAAGCCAATGATTCAGTTTTTACCTAAAATGGAAGAGCAAGTGACATGTAGGAAAGGTTGAATGACAGTGTTAGAAGAAAGAGTAACATTCAATTTTAGTAAAATATAAAATAGTGAAAGTAAATAAAGTTATGAAAGTATGATGAGAATATTCATAAACTTAAAAAACTAGAAGCACTAATCAAACTCTAGCAGTCTAGTGAGACTGCAAATTTTACCTTACCCAACACAGTTCCTCACTAACACATAAATTCCGGAAAAGCAAAAATGAAGAATTATTTTTAAAAAGCCATTGAGGAGCATTGGACAAAGTGGGATCTAAACATTTTAAACTGTAGAGAAATGAATCCTTCCTAGGTAAGCTAATGGAAGAAGGTATTTCCATGTCTGGAGTCAGTTTCTCAAAATGGAGATGGTGTCGGCAGAGGTAGAACCAATCAAAGAACACTTTTTGATCAAGGAAGAAAGCAACTCTTTCCAGACCAGAAGGCTGAACTTCTGATTTGAATCTGGAAACCACTCAAATAAAAATATAGTTCTCTTATGTGAGCATTTTGCTAAGGGGCAAAGCGAAAACAAAAACAAAAAACAAACAAAAAATCCCCAGCAGCAGCAACAACAAAGACCAAACCAGAAGGATGCTGTCTGTACATCTCAGAGGTCTTGAATTTGTGACCTAATAACCTCATTGATAACTTCTGCTGGTCTTGATGTTTTATTACCCTTCAGTACTATTACAGCTCAAGCCACAAAAGTTAAAATCCTACAATTTACAGTGTACAAAATATAGGAAACATTAAATTTTTTGGCAGTACTGGGGATTGAATTCAGTTAGATTAAAATTTTTAAACATTTTTTATTTCTCACCTCACATAGTCATGAACATCACAGAGGTCTCAACCAGCCTGTAAGCCTTGTGATTTTATCATAGGACCAAACTGTCATCATAATTCATAATAGTAATGTGTTATGGCCTTTATTAAGTTCTTTACATATTTTAATTTAATCATCATACTAATTCTGTAAAACTCTCAGTAAAACTCAAACCAGTTTCCCAATATTGTGCAAGGATTACTGGAATCTTCTGAATGTCATTAAGTTATTCTTAATCTAAAGTATTCCTTTCAGATCTTTGAGGGAATGTACTAAAAGCCTGTGCTCTTTCCTAATGTTGCCATTTTCTAAAGCAGAAAGCTGATTAGGGACTTGAGAAGGGCATTTTTATTCCTTGATTTCCAAGGCAGACATGTTAGTACAAAACTAGGATTTATTACCCACCTTAGCAGCTATACTGAACAATACATCATATTCTATTGGATGGGAATGAGGATTTGTTCTGTTCTTTTCAAAATTTATCATCATGCATTTTATCAAAGCAAACATTGAGGTATTTTCTCTTCTTCCGCAGGCCAAATACAGGCAATGCCTTGGTAGAGACTTTCTTTCTTGTTGGAAGCATGGATCGTGACTGTAAATTTCCCTCTCTACATTATCCCCGGAATCAAGGGGTGTGTTTAATGTCATCTAGTCTTCTTCCTCGTCTTCTACAGAAGTAGGGGAAATGCCAACATCTCAGTTATTAGGGCTGTGACTGTTTCCTGATTCACCACGACCCTGGCTTCCCATTTCGATAACCTAGGACAGTTCGTTCTCACTCCCTTTTGAAGAAGCCCTGCAAGGTTATGGTCAGTAGGCTTTATAGATATCTATAACTTTTCCAGACTTGTTGATTTTTTTTTTGTGTGTTTATTTCCTATACGCAAATCGGGAGTCTTAAGATTGGCTAAAAATGTTCAGCCTCTGCAAGATGTGTCTGTCTCTGAGCAGTCAGCCTTGTGTCCTGAGTGAGCTGGAAGCCCAGACTCTACCTCCCCACCTTCCTGCTCAATAGTTCTGGGATCATAAATAGACAATTGATTGGGAAGGCTAGATAAAATATTAGGATATTAAAATAAAAAAAAACAGCTGACATTCTGAGTGTATTGGCAGGATCCTTGGATGACTTCTCTTGCAGAATCCTTATGACAGCATGACACAAGGCAGAAACTATTATTACCCCATCTCACAGAGGAGCTATCTGAGCTAGCAAAGGGTTACTTGTTTACATAACATACTTGAGGCCAGGGGGCCTGACTTTATCCTGATAGTGTGACCCCCCAGGCCAACAGCATCATCAGCACCAAGGAACTTGTTAAAAATGCAAATTCTTGGGCACATTTTAGACTGACAGAGTCCACATGTTTGGGTGTGGAGGACCAGGAAGCATGGATTTAGTAAGCTCTCTGGGTGACTCTTATGTGTAGAGAAAGCTGTAGCTTTGCTCTAGAACCCAACGTGTCCATCCACATATTGTGGTTTTCTACAGTGTTTTCAAAGTTGCCCAGTTGGCTCTCGCTGGTTCTGACTGTCTCCTTGCATCCATGCTGCTTTGCACATTCTCATCTCTCTGCAACTGCCCTTGACTCCAAGATTGGCCTGTGTCTTGAGAAAAAGCAGCTGGAATTATGAGAAATATGCCTCCTCTGCTTTGACGGCCAGTGACATCTCCCAAGCAGATGCAGCACCCAGCTCGATGCACAATAAACTTTAGCACCTAGAAATCCGTTTATTTACATCTTACAAAGTGCTCAAATTACTGTAAAGCCTTTTGAAGATGAGAATTTTTGCCCATGAAGCTCACAAGTTTTCCTTTATTCCTATCCAAGGGACTATGATGAACTTTATCTGTTCCAGGATATTTTAAGACTTCTAGTTATGTGAGTTAATCAGCAAAACACTGCATACTTCTCTTTCTCTTGGAAACAAGTCGAGTTTTTTTTTATGACCCCCAAGGATAACAAATGCTGTAAATACAACAATTTGGAGTATTACCAGATTGTTATATAAACCTTTAGGGGTATTTAAAAATTCTTCTAGGAAAAAAAAACACAAATGGAATTTTTCTTTTTTTCCACAGGGCCTCTACTCAACCCTAGAACCTATTAGCTATCATAACATCAGTTTACTTCTTCAGTGAGTCTGAATTTCTTCCACTTCATCAATATGATAGACTATCATCTGTAGAATGTTAACAGAGGTCTGAAACAAAATAGAAAAAAATTCAGCAAAAAAGAAAATTGTGTTCATGTTATACATATGGAATTTTAAAAGTATTAGAAAAATTTAGGCAATAAAATAGAGTACAAGAAGAAAATAAAGATCATTTACATTCCTACTACTCAGCTGCTAAGTTTTTGGTGTATATATCTTCCTAGAGTTTTTTAGTTTGCATATATGGACCTACTTTAGCTTTCACCAAAATCCGAATTCTACTGTGACTGAGCCCTACTTTGTACAGTTTTTCCGATGTAATAGTTGTGGGTTTCACTTCATGCCCATATACAGAGATGTGCCTGATTTTTCGAGGACTACTGCTGCAGAGAATTGATAGCAGTTACCATGCCTTCTGCTTTTCTTGCTTTAGCATATCAAGCATACTGTGTCACCTGAGACACTATTCCATGTCCCCTGTTCAGAACTGATTACATCAACAGGCAGTTTATGCTTCATGAGTGGTCACTTCAAAGCCAAAGAAACTGCTGAAGGTGAAGTTCCCATTCATACATTCTATTGTCTGGTTTTTAAAAAACTTGCTAAATACTATACAGTTTCATTTTGCAAAAGTTGATCTTTCTGTGATTAATAGTTCCTTTCCCTTCCCAACACAGACATTCCAAAATAAAGTCTGTCTTGTTTCTTTTGTTCTTTTTCTTCAGGGAAATTCTACCCCAGGGAAAACACTTTCAGGGAGATTCCAAGGATCATATTTAGGCCATTTGAACTATGTCTAACATGTTTATTTATTAGGAATGCTTAGAAATACAAAGCTTACTGTAAATTTAAGAGGGTCTATATTAAGCCTATTTCTCCACATGGATTCAGAAGACAGACAGTTAAATTCTATGAAACAACTAATAATGAGCTAGTATTAACTAGATACAATTTTTTTATAAAGCTGGTTTTTGTGGTAAGGCTAGAAATCAGATACTTTTCTTTCTGATAAGTTTTTCTTTCTTGAAAATAGAAAAGCTTTACAAATGTAGCATGGCTTTGCCAAGGGATGTTTAGCCCAAAGACTTGCCAATTCAAGAGCAGAATAATTTGTCTGAAACTGATGTAAGACACTAGCATTACTTTTGGAAAATATATTTATTAAAAAACAAGATTTGCAGGCATCATAGAGGAAAAACTGCCCCTTTTTGTTCAGGTGAAGGTACTAGAGCAGACCAGGAAGAAGCAGAAGAGCAACTGATTGGATGTGCACCGATTTGTCCTTGATTGGTCAGATCAAAATTCCTCTTCCACCTCTCTTGAGACAGATACATATGAAACATAATAGCTGGGTTTTGGAGTAATTTTTCACTTTTGACTAACCTAAATCATTAGCACATCAAGTGCTTTATTTCTTCATTTTGTAGAGAATAGTTATTTTTTTATTATATTTAAAGATTAAAGAATGTAAATGATATATTTTAAATGTAGCAAATAATTCTAGTTTAAGGGTTAGGCTCTAGAAAGGGAATTTTAAAATAGGATCAAATATCTTTTACGTTAATTCTATGACAACCAAAGTTCACATGAGCCAGTAAGGAGAATAAACCAGCTGGGTTATTAGGAACCTGTGAGTAAAAATAAGTGTTTAAAACAACATATTTTAAAATCTAATTCAGTCATTGGTATAGGTATTTCTTCAACAAAATGAAATGTACTTCCCACCCATTAAATGTGAGCTACAGTAGCAATTTTCTTCCAAAAATTATAACATGGAAGGGGGATGGGGCTTTACAACAAAGAAGCTATAAGGATTACTTCAACTGGTGTCAGGTCAACATTAACAAGGGTAAGACGTGTTGACATCATTCTTGATGCTGTGCAAAGAAAATGCCACTTTATTCAAGGTCTGAACTGCAGTGTGATAATGAAAAAAAAGCCAGAAAACTAATACAGTGCTATTCTACAAAATATATGACCATTGTTAGTGGTGGAGGGAACAGAATGTACAGTGGAAGAGTCACATCATGATTTGGACCCTGTGGCTGGCTCACAGATCAGAAAGGGGATGACATGAGAGGTGACATTGGGTGGGGGAATTTGGGGCCATTCACAGAGTTATTTTCTATGCTAAGAACTTTACCCTTTCTGTTGGCAATGAACAAACTATCAGAGGCTCTCAAGAAAGGGAGGGGCATGATCTGGTCTTGCTCTAGAAAGATGTTTTCTACTGAGAAAGGACATAGAGCCAGAAGCAGCATATCCATATGTCTTCCAGTTGAGTGAAGAAGGCATGTGACACATTTAAGGCAATGGGTGGACATGGGAGAAAAGATGGCTGCTGGAAAAGCTCACCTCCCTCTTCTATACATTTCCTCACTCAGTACGTTGGTCCAAAGAACACAGGGGCACTATGCTCAGCCCTGAATTATGGTGCACCCGTTGTGAGGCTACATGCCCGCACCTCCCCCATGAATGGGCACCTGGAGCTGAGGAACAGCCTGCATTCTGGGGAGTACATTTGATAGGCGCTGAGCCACATGCTGAGCGACTCATCAAGAGTAGAACTGAGCAGCTGCTGTCCACATACAGGCTCCTTCCAGCCAGGGCCACACTAAGATAGCTGTTACCCTAGTCAGAGGCATCATTTGGTATTTCTTCAAACTGAGAAAGAAAGAGAAATTTGAGTGCTGTTGGTAGACTGCAGCTCCTTCTCTTTAGTGCAGGTCTGGCCTCAAATTTGAAAATCTCACTCAGCAAAGGAAGCGCTCTAAGATCATGCTTCTCTGTTGGGGCAGTTTGACTTGTCTTTTTTCCTTCTTTCTTCTTTTCACATCATGGTGAAATTTCAAGCAGCTGGTGGTTTGGGCTCTGCTTGGAAACTGAAGTGTGGAGCAGCTGTATGACTGGGTTGTCGATACGTTGAGTGCTAAAGGGAGCAAACTTTTATAAATATTTCACTGCAGTAAATTGATTGGATGACTTGAAATAAATAATAGAACCATCCCAGAATTCCTAGGCAGATCTCTTCACCTTTGTTCTCTCTGTCAGTTCTTGAAACTACTCACAGAAAAGCTCACAGCCCTGTGGGGCACCTTGGAGCAGAAAGAACGAACAGTGGACAGAGCAGCTCACCTGTGATTCTCGTTCTTCACGTGTTTGGTGCACAGAAGAGCAAGGTGGGAGCCAGAGCCTGGGAAAAAAATAAAGCTTTGTACCCGTAGTATATTTGTGCTGAGAAATATCCACATTTCCACAAATAAGAAGCATTGCAATACCAATGCCGGTAAACAGCAGCAAGATGGGAGGAAGGCAGAGAGGGAGTTTGGTTTTGGATCCAGACGGATGCGCAAGGCTGCAAACTGGAAAGAACAGGTCGGGGCAGAGTATACTGCCTTTGGGTCTGTGGGGGATGGGCTGCTTGGTATCCAGCACTCTGCTGGGTTAAGTGTGACTTCAGGGCCTACATTCTTGCTTATGAGTACTCTTGTGGATCCTATTACCTCTTATAGCTAGCTGCTTTATCTTTTTGTTCTCCTCAGTCTTGAAGAAGAGCTAATCCAGAAATGGATTTCCATGTGTGTCACAGATAGCCTAGCCCCAGTGTAAACTGAAGGCACGTTTACTTTCTAAGGGGATATTTGTATTCAGTGTCATCTTTAAATGGACATTATAACTTATGCTCTGATGAAAGCCTAGGGATGCAAGAGGAGTCAGGAGGCTTGGGAGCCTGTGCAGGGACAGGTCTGGGACATCTCTGGGCTCACACAGAACAGAGTTGCTGAGTCTTCTACGGCCCCAGAGGCAGAAGAGATATTGCATAACTTCATGTTTCTGGGAGATTCCACAGGATCGGTTGACCTGCTGCACCTCACGCCCCAAAGTCATGGCCGTTGGCAAGGCCAAGGGCCCAGCAGCTGGGAGACCCTCCTCTGCCACCACCCGAGCTCGTCTTGAACTCCCCTTGCCTTTCTTATTCGTTGGGCAGATTACTTAACCTCGGAGCATCAGACACCTCATCTGTACAGGGCAGATAATAATAGCTGCCACCTCCGAGGACTGAGGTTAAGAAGGATGGAGGAAATAGAGCTGCACAGAGCTTAGGATGGCGCGCTGCTCTTTGTCAGGCGCTCCAGCGAGCTATTTTGCTCTTATTGTCAAAAGAGAAACCAGAGCAAGATCATGCTTGCTGCTATTTTCTACTGAGTTTGAACAAACACTGGCCCCATTTCCCCTCAGAGGAAGGGGTGCGGGGATGGGGAAGAAAAGGTGAGCGATTAGCGAGCTCCAAAGGGTGGTATCCTGCAGCTGACGACACGGATGGAGCTCAGGCAACTGCAGAGAAGTTCTGAGTGACACTTCTCCTACTCCCTAAAGGCTTAGTGCTGAAATAATGACACGGATGACAGGTTTTCATTTTCCCCCCAATTTTCCTGCCTACGTGGTTAATCTCGGGCCTCTATCTGCATGCTGCACCTGAGGAGGAATACGTGATTCTAACCAAGATGTTGAAAATGTATTTTTGCTTGCAAGAATATTGTGTTGTGAACCCAGCCGGAGATGGGAGCCCCGGAATACCAGATATAAAACGTAAACAAAATCATTTTGGGTCTGAAGATTTTTAAGAAGCTGCCTTCTGGTCCCAATAATTTGAACTCTGACTGTATCTAGGCAAATTCAAATAGAAAAAAATGAATGCAGCAGTTATTAAACACTAGAGAGTGTTTAATCGACAACACACTCTCATTTCTCGAAGGTGATTTCTACTGAAGGGGAAGGTGAGCCCTTCCCCAGCCCTTTATCATTCAGGGCAGAGTCTTGTTCAAGTGTTGTGTCACACAGCAGAGCAGATTTAATGATACAGTCCACCTTCCCTCCTTTCTAAGAGAACTCACCAGCATCCAAGCTATATCCTGGCGTCCACCTCTGCACACATCTCCTCTAAGAGTCGAAATAGTTGGAAATGATACTAAGTCTTTATGATGAGTACTATGGGGTGTATCAAATTCAGCTCCAAACAATTCACATGATGTACAACCTCTGGGTCCTAAATTTTATGTGTATCTTACTATTCTGCTATGTCACTTGGACATTTGTCTCCTCAGGAACATAGCAAGGTTATAATTTGCCTCTAATAACATGATATTTTTCATCTTAGTAAATGAATTCCTTGGCCTCCCAGTTACAGAAATACATACCAGTTATCCTTGATTTTGTCATTTTATTTATATCTATGTCCAGTCTCTTAGGAAGCCTGCTGTTTCTATTTCCAACATAAATATATAATCTTCTTGGTTCAGATCCCCTCTCACCATGTGGTCACTGACAATGCCCTTCACACTGGCATTACCCTATGTGGCCATTGTGATAGACTCCTGCCACCTGCTGTCTTTTTCAGTTGCTCCTTTAATCCATCATATACAGAGAGATGAAAGGGACCTCTTCCCTCACTACTGTACTATGCAAATCTTCAATCATACACCAAAGCTGAAATAATTTTATAGGACACACTCACTGCATATCACATGGATTCTGCTATTAACATTTTACTTGTACTTACACTATCATATTTCTGTCTATCCACCTATCCCTCTATTTATCCATTAATTTTTCTTCATTGTGGTATGTAGCAGACACCTGTGCTTGGTGTGAGCAGCCTACGGGGCACAAGCTTCTTGCCCTTCATAACTCAGGTGTGTTATATTGGAAGTAGTCCCATGGGCTAAGTTCACTTCCAGACAAGGTCAGCTTGGTTTTAGCTAAATTCCTCCCATCTGAATGAACTGTTCTCTTCACAAAAAATATGCTTGTGCCCTCATTTTACAGTCTTGCTTGCTTGATATATCTTATCATCAGGTTCCCAGTTTCCCTCCTTCCCACTCTTGTTGAATAAACACTGGATGTCCTGAGACTTCTTTGCCTAGAGCAGTTTAGATCAGCCCAAGAGTCAGTTTCTCTTAAGTCTCTGTCTCTGTGTTTCTTTTAATTCCTACTTTTCCTATCTTGAGGACGCTCTACTGGCTTGCAGGAGACCAGAGCCTCTATAGGTTTCTGGCAATTCCCTTTCCCTTTCCCTACAGTGGTATATTTCAAAGAAATCACAGGTATTACTACTCTTTCTTTTAAGTTCATTGGGATACATTGGTTAACTGTAGCTCAATAATTTGTATAGACTTTTACTTTAATGCAAAATGTAAAAGCCTTAAATTTATATTTGCTGAGTTTGGCAACTGTATGTTCATAAGCCTTACTGAGGATAGATTATTATCACTCCAAAGTGTTCTTTTATAGCCTTTCTGGACAATCTTAGCCTTCAATCCCACCAGGATTCTAAATTTTTCTGCTGTAAATTAGCTTTTTCTGTTAAATAGTATCATGCATATGGAATCACAGAAAATGCTGTTCCCTGTACCAGTAAATTCAATCCTTTTAATTTCAGAGAAACAGCCCATTATTTGGCTTGTTTATTATTCCTTAAGTGATGGATATGGGGGCTGTTTCCAGTTTGGGTTATTATAAATAAATCTTCTATGAACATTTATAGACGGACCTATTTAGGAACACGTTTCATTTGTTTTCAGTAAATGCCTAGAAGTAGCTTTGCCGAGAAGGTGTATGTTTATTATTTTTAAAAGAGAATATCCTTTCAAAAATATACCATTTCACAATTCTTCAAAGACTTCTTATGGAAATTAATATGAAATACACTAATAATACAAGCCCCAAATATCTCTCTGTTCCTCCGAGCACACTTTATGTCGTATCACAGCTGCCAGATTGTTCTACTTCAATTTGTCACTAATGAACCAAATATGCCCCCAACTTGCTATTACACTCTTGTTATTACCTCAGTCAAGAACGTCATTCTCCAGCCTATTGCATGGCTGACTCACACATCAGGTGTCAGTTTAAGAATTACATCTACAGAGAACGTTGAAGTATAGAGGGGTGAAATTATGTGAACAACATTACACAGTTCATGGAGGCTATTGGAAAATTCAGGCACACAAGCAATCTGGCCTCAAAACTTTGTCGCTGGCTATCTTAAAACAGTCTTTTCTCCCATAGTTTTCATCCACCGCCCTCTCTTTTTTCACTTTGTTTTTCTTAGTCTTTGAAACTATACCTATCAAGGTTACGAATGACCATCTAACTGATAAAGCCAATGAAATACTTTTCAGATACCACATGACTTTGCCTCTCTGCAATATTTGGGATTATAGAATATTTCTTTTTCTTGAATGTTGCATTTGGCTTACCTAAGCTTAGGTCCTTGTGGTTGTCTCTGTATCTATGGTCCTCCATTTTTTGGTATCTGTGAAAATTAAGCAGAATTGTCTATTTGACTGATTTCAGAGTTGCACAGGGGACTAGTGAAGTATACGCCTGGATGTGTCTGGGTGGGTGGTGGAGGCAGGACTTCAGGTGCTCTATCCGATACCTGGCCTCTTCCCTTTTGGTTCTTTCCTGCTCTTCTTCCAGCCAGCTTGAAGCAAGCAGCATCCCTCCACCATGCCCTTTGCCATGCTGTTCCTGCCTTGGGGCCTGCCAACCACATACTGAACTCCAGGCCATGAGCCAAATGAACTTCTCTTCCTTTCTTTTGAAGGGGTCATAGACTGGTACAGATTCTCAATATGGCGTGTAATTGTGATGTGTATATATAATGTACCAATAAATTAAATTAAGTTAAAAAATTTGTAAGGGTCAAGAATTGCTTGCAATGAGAAGGCTGACCAATGTGATCATCTTCAGGGGTTCACTGTTCTCAGATATTGGGGCTCCAAGTTTCTTACCTGATATTTACTTTTGGTGTGCTGTACTTGTTGTTTTTGGGAGTTCTCAGTTATTCCCTAGCTTTCATCACCACCGTTTAATCACTACCTTTTCTTCAGCTAGATTAACAATACAAACATATTAAATCCCCTGCTTGTGTGGGACTGTGTTAGTCTCTAAAGATACACTTGGAGGAGCTAGATCTTGCAGTCCTGACATTGTTTGGTTACCCTGCCCTTGGATCTGGAATTGCCCTGCCCACTCTTGGCCAAAAGAATGCTGATAAAGTGGCACTCAGTCCTGAGGTTAGGTCACTAGTCCTCATGAGATGGCTGATTTGTGGGTACTTTCCTTGTTAACCCACCTATCCCGCTGTGAGAAAAAAAAATCAAGCAATAGTGAGAGGGCACATGTAGGTGGACAAGCCCAGAGGATTCTTCCCCGGTGGCCAGTACCACCTGCCACCCATGTGTAATGAGACCAACTTGGCCTTCACATGACATGTGACAGCCCAGCTGACATGTAACAGGAACTGTCCAAAAGGCTTCAAGCAAGACTTGTCCAGCTGGCCCCAGTGAACTCACAGAACTATGAGGAGTAATCATAACATTGTTTTAAATTACTACATTTTGGAGTCGTTTATTAGGAGCAAGGGATTACTGAAGGAGGCACGTCAGATACCATATTCTCCAACTGAGCACATGGTCTTTCTCCTCAACTAAGTCCTCTTGCACTTTCTCTCCTTGTTAGTGGGTGATATAGCTGTGTGTTCAGCTCAAGGAATGGAAGTCATTCTTTTTTCCTTCTGCATCAGCTTTTTTTTTTTAATAAATTGAATTCTTTATTGGTACAATTTATATACATGCAGTCAGCTTTTCCCTTAGTTCTGTATGTACTATCATCTAAGTACCCCCTAAGATGTCCCCTCCTCTCAGTTTTGTTCTTACTCCTTTAGTTTGACCTTATTCTCTCTCTCTCTCTCTCTCTCTCTCTCTCTCTCTCTCTCTCTCTCTCTCTCTCTCTCTCTCTCTCTGTGGTTATTAAGGATCAAACTTAGAAGTACTCCACCAGTGGGTTACATCTCCAGCCCTTTTTATTTTACTTTTCAAATTTTTGAGACAGGCTTTCAGTAATTTCCCAGGCTGGCCCCAAATTTACAATCTTCCTGCCTCAGTCTCCTGAATAGGCAGGATTATAGGTATAAACCACCATGCCCAACTGATGCTACTATCATTTGACCCATGAAAAAGCATGTATTAGAAATATTAAGAAATGATTAGCAATATTAAGAAACGATTAGAAAACAATTAGGTTCTGAGTGCTTGTTTTCATGAACGGACCAATGCCTTGACCACTGGGGTGGGTTAATTCCTCCTTAGAGAATGAGCTTAGACCCCTTGGGTTCTCTTTCTTGCCCCTTTTCGGCTCTAGTGACAGGCTGATGCCGTAGGAATGGCCTTGCCAGGTGTCAGTTCCTTACTTTGTATTTAGCCTGTAGAAGCAGTGTATTTCTGTTCTTTGTGACTTACTCACTCTGGGATTCTGTCATGGCAGCACGGGGTGGTCATTTCTCAGCTGCATAGTTACAGCGCTGTCCTAACTGACCTCTTCCTCTCTGGATCATTCAAATTCGTTCTCTACTCACTGTCAGTCATCTTCCTGAAACATGGAGTCTGGTGAGGGATGGTGGGCCAGAATCTTATCCTGCAGTCTCCACAGGGGCCCTGGGGCTTGTTAGTGCCTACAGCTTTTTTTTTTTTTTTTTTTTTTTGCTTTTTGAGACAGGGTCTCGCTTTGTAGTTCAGGCTGGCCCTGAGCTCACTATGGTGCCCAGGCAAGCTGCCGCGAACTCAGCAATCCTCCTGTCTCTGCCTCCCGAGTGCTGGGATGACAGGCGTGAGCCACCACGTCCGGCATTGTGGTATGCGGCGTTGATTGTTGGTGGGCGTGTCTCCACACCCAGCATTATATGTGGTCACTGGGGATCAAACTCAGGACCTTGCGCTTGAGAGGCAGGCGCCGGAACCACTGAGCTAACCCTCCGGCCCAGTGCCTACAGCTTTTGCGGTCCTCAAAAGGAGTAAGAGTTCTTTCAGGAGAGAGGAGCTTGTTTTTTGTGAAGACCACAGAGTTCACAGTATAAAATAATCGTCTATGAATATAAACCCCATATTAAAAAGCAAAGCTATAATATCTGTTTCGGTAAGTTCTCTCGTAAGTTCTAAGATCTTTGAAAGATTCTTTGGTTAAAGATTTAACTTGTCTTCACTTGGTTTTCCAACACATATTGCTGAGAAACTACTGTGTTCCTGGTTCACTGTACTGGTAGCAACTACTTCATATTAATATTACCTAGTACAGTGCTTAGTTCGTGTCCTGGGCTGCACACTGTATGTGATGCTATTTCCCTCAGCCTGGCCAGAGTTAATGTGAAGCCAATGACTGAGATCCTGAAATTCATTTTCTTTCTCTTTCTGGAGGTAACCAGCCTTTTAGGAGTCGGGAGGCTTCAGATTTTGGATTATATCAACTGACTCAACTCAGGGGGCCAGTGATGGTGTGATTACCAAAATATCATTTAATGAAAGTCTTTGTAACTTCTTCAAGTTAAAACTTTTTAGCACAGTAATTAACTAAAAACCTGAATGGATAAACACTGCCCATTTTCTCAAACTTCTGGGATTCCAGTGTAACTGGTGACCTTCCCTTACCACTTATCTATTTGTTTAATACTAATTTAAGCTCCCACTGTATACAGAATGTTGCCCTGGCTTCTGAGAAAGTCATTGACCTGCACTGCTGTCAGAAAATCAGCCACAGTTTAAGTAGGAACGTAATAAATGACACAGTCAAGTCCATTAACCATTATAGACAGAGGGAAAGTCACTGACAGGCTGTAGCTGTCAGGAGTTCTTGGTACAGGCTCAGTCAAGGCTTGGCTATGACAC
>PVIC010033076.1:0-20472 GCA_004025085.1 Thryonomys swinderianus
TTACAAACAAGGCTCTGGCCCAGGCTGGCTTGGAATCCCAGATCCAGAGACGTCCCTGCTCTCCCTCTCACATCGCTGAGACTACAGTGTGTACTAATGTGCCCGAATTTTGTGCTGGAGAAAGTGGGGTCTTTGTTCATTTCCTTCCATGCTTCTCTCCCTTCCTTTCCTTCCTTTCTTCTGTGTGTGTGTGTGTGTGTGTGTGTGTGTGTATGTATGCGCACATGGGTGTTGCTGGAGAATGAATTAAGGTTCTCATGCTTGTGAGTCAAGTAATTTACCAGCAGCCTAAATTTCCAGACCTTTAAATTTCATTTTTGGGAAGCAAAATATTTATTGATACATTTTAGATACACATAATAACCACATTCATCACATAATGAACTCAAAGCACAGGGAATTTGGACCTATACATGATATACTTGCTTCCCCCCCCCACTTCCCCCTCCCTTCAGCTCCTCTTCCCTTCCTTTTATTTATGTATTTTTTAGTTTTTTGAGACAGGGTCACAATTTATAGTTCATGTTGGCCCTGAGCTCACTATGTAGCCCAGGCTGGACTTGAACTCACAGCAAACCTCCTGTCTCTGCCTCCTCAGTGCTTGGATGACGTGTGTGAGCCATCACACTCGGCATTGTGGTATGCATATGGTACCAGGGATCGGGATCAAACTCGAGACCTTGAGCTTGTGAGGCAGGTGCTGGAACCACTGAGCTAAATCCCCCGCCTTTCCCTTCCTTTTATACTAAAGCTGTGTTTCCATTTCCTATTTTTTCTTGTTCCTTCTTTTCTTTCCCCTAGCCCTGTTCCTCTTCTCATATGATCACTGTCATCCCATTTCCCAATATCTATTATACATTTTAGTCCTTTTTCCACTTTCAGTTTCTCATACCAGAGAAACAACGTAGCATTTAGGCATGTGCGTCCAATTTCTTTCACTTAAGAGTACAGTGCAGAGGTCCATCCATGTAGCTATAAATGTCTCAAGATTGTCCTTCTTTATGGCAGAGTAGTAGTCCATTGTAAAAAATACCCTGCATCTTCTTTATCCATTCATCATTTGGGCACTTGAGCTATTTCCAAGATTATAAATTATGCCACTATAAATGTGAGTGTGCATGTATCACTGTAACATGATACTTTTAATTCTTTTTTTTTTTTTTTGCTTTTTGGAGACAGGGTCTTGCTTTGTAGTTCAGGCTGGCCCTGAGCTCACTATGGTGCCCAGGCAAGCCGCCGCGAACTCAGCGATCCTCCTGTCTCTGCCTCCCGAGTGCTGGGATTACAGGCGTGAGCCACCACGCCCAGCATTATATGTGGTAACCGGGGATTGAACTCAGGTCCTTACGCTTGCGAGGCAGGGGCCGGAACCACTGAGCTAACCCTCCGGCCCGATACTTTTAATTCTTTCAAGAAGATATCAAGAAGGGGAATAGGAGCTGAGCACTGTGGCAGATGCCCATGATCTTAGCACTTGGGAGGCTGTGGCAGGAGGATCACCACAAGTTGAAGACTAACCTGGGCTATATAGTAAGCTCAAGGCCAGCCTGAATTACAAAGTGAGACCCTGTTTCAAAAAAAGGGAATAGCTGACTCAAATGGAAGCTCCAGTTTAATTTTCTGAGGAATCTCCACAGTGGTTGCACCAGTCTACACTCCCACCAATAATGGGGAAGGGCTCCTTTCTCTCCACAGCCCTGATGCCATTTATTATTACCTCAGTCTTCCCAGTAGCTGGGATTATAGATGTGCACCACCACCCCTGGCTGGCGGATACCTCATTTTTTATTGCAATAGTATGTTTTACCATGGCATATTTGCCTGCTGAATTTTGCTAATCATAAGCATATTTACATGGTTTCCTTCTATTCTTATTATCCTGAAATATTTGATCAGGAGCAGCTACTGAATTCTATCAAATAAGTGTTTAGTTTTTACAGCAGTAACATGGCTCATCTTTCTTTCCTTTTTATAATTAATTTCCATGTAGATAGGGCTTTACTGGCTCTCAGGCTGGCCTCAAACTTATGTCCTCCTGCCTCAGCCTCCTGACCAGGTGGGGTTATGAAAGTGTCACCCCATACTCTGATTCACTGATCTTGTCAAAGAACCAGAATTCATTTATCCCTTCCCATTTTGGGATGCTGGGGCTAAGGTGAATTCTACCACTAAGCAACATCCCTAGCCTCCTCCTCCTCTCTCTTTCTCTCTTTGTTGTTCATTTGTTGTGTTTTAGTGGTGCTAGGATTAAATACAGGGCCTCATCTCAGCTCCTGCCTTTTTAAAAAAATTTAACTGGTTCAGCTTTGATTTTGTATTTATTTATGTTTCAACTTTTAGCTTATCGTTTTTTCTTTTCTTTTTTTTTTTTTTTTGAGACAGGGTCTCACTTTGTAGTTCAGGCTGGCCCTGAGCTCACTATGGAGCCCAGGTAAGCCTCAAATTCAGCAATCCTCCTGCCTCTGCCTCCTGAGTGCTGGGATTACAGGCGTGAGCCACCACGCCCGGCACTGTATGTGGTTACTAGGGATCGAACTCAGGACCTTGCGCTTGCGAGGCAGGCACTGGAACCACTGAGCTAAATCTCCAGCCCAGTCTGGAGATGTTTGAACGTGATAAGAGGGACATAGGTCACCAAGGCACAAGGCTTGTTTGGTGACTCCATCCTCATTACGTTTCCGGTCAACGGTACACGGATATGCTACGGCAGAGTCCTTGGGCCTCTGGCCCACACCGCCCTGTCAGCCTGATGTCAGTGCCCGTGTATGGGCCCCCTTTTCCTCATGGCTCTTCCTAAGTGCCCGAGGGCCGCGGCTTGCAGCCCCTCTGTGGACGCGCTTGTGAACGCTGATGGTGAGTCCTCCGGTCACTGCCTCGTGGATGAACAACAGCCCCCTCCCTCGTCACCCTCCTGTGATGGGAGCCACTCTCTGGAGAGGAAGAGCGCCAGGATCATGGCAGGGACTGGTTTATTCACTCTGTATCATTCAGTTGAATTTAAGATTTTTGTTTCCTCCTTTTGTCCCAGGTTTGTTCATTTCAGCAAATTATCATATATATATATATATACTATATATATGTTGCTGCTTTCTATACCAGCAACATACCTTTAGTACTACTATATCTATATATACTTTTTTTTTTTTTGAGACAGGGTCTCACTTTGTAGTTCAGGCTGACTCTCAGCTCACTATGTAGCCCAGGCAAGCCTTGAACTCAGCAATCCTCCTGCCTCTGCCTCCCAAGTGCTGGGATTACAGGCGAGAGCCACCACGCCTGGCTATATGTACTCTTTTTTTTTTTTGGTGGCACTGGAGATTGAACCCAGACCTTCACAGGGAACCACATCTCCAGCTCTTTTTTACTTTTTATTTTGAGACAAGGTTTCTAAATTATTTGGGCTGGGCTTGAACTTGTGATCCTCCTGCCTCACCGTCACAGAAGGCTGGGATTACAAGTGTGTGCCACCACCCTAAGCTTCCCTTTGTTAATTTGAAGTGTCTCCATTCAGGCTAATTTCTCTTTCTCTGCTTTCTATACCAGCAACATACCTTTAGTACTACCTATAAATGTCCCTGATTCTCCATGTTTTCCCCACCACATGTCTATCCAGGTCTACTGTCCTCCAATTCCAGCCCAGGCACAGACATCAACACATGACCACAGTCCTCTGCTTCCCTCTGGAGTATCTGGGGCTCTTCCACACCATCTTCCACCGACACAAGAGCCAGGATCGCTCCTGCCCCCACCGCCCCATTTTCTAATCTATACAATGATTAACAGGCCTAACCTCACCCATTTCCTAAGTGGCTGAAGTCTGCAAAGAGGCAGCTCTTCGTGCAGCAGTCCAAGGACTGTGCCCTGGAACACCGACCGTGGGGACAGGACCTGCTGCGGAGCCTCGGCGGACAGTCATCAGCAAGGTGTCCCGACAGCCTCCAGGTTTCCAGGTTTCTGTCCCATGAACCACAGGATTACAGTGCGGTGACTAGGCACGAGAGGAGCACTACGGGAGGCTGACTTCTTACAGTAACGACATTTTTAAAGACTAAATGCAATTAATGGGTGACATCCTAAGTCAGCAGAATCTACTATGAACCTTGGGAAGCTAAATGTTCTGGCAGAGGTAAGGTCTGAAGAGAAGTGACAGCTTTGGGTTTTTGTTTTATTGCCTTTTTTTTTAAAGTAGGAAATTTATTGAGGGAGAGATAGCTCCTGAGAGGCAGGAGGGGACCCAGAAAGTGGGTTGCCCTGTTTTCTGGGGGGTTTTTTTGTTTTTTGTTTTGAGACAGGGTCTCAATATGTAGTTCAGGCTGGACTTGAACTCACTATGTAGGCTAGGATGGCCTCAAACACACATCGGTCCTTCTGCTCAGCCTCCCAAGTGCTGGGACTACAGGTACCCATCATTATAACCATCAGGAAGAGACAGTTCTGAAGCGTGGAAAACAATATACCTCCAAAGAAGGTGGATTTGAAATGATGGGTTCCAATCAAAAGACTGTGAGGGAGCAGAAAATACCTAAAGAAATAAAAGATAAAAGAAGGGGCCAGAGATGTAGCTGAGTGGTTCCAGCACCTGGCTAGCAAGCACATAGTCCCTGGATCGATCCCCAGTGACCACATACAACAATACCTGGCATGGTGACTCAGCAATCAACACCACATACCACAGTGCCAAGCATGGTGGCTCATACCTGTAATCCCAGCACTTAGGAGGCAGAGGCAGGAGGATTGCTGAGTTCCAGGCTTGCTTGGGCTACATAGTGAGCTCAGGGCCAGCCTGAACTACAACACGAGACCCTGCCTAAAAAAAAAGAAAAAAAGATAAAAGAACTGAGAAATTTTTGGATTTTCATGGGTGTTGCCCCCTACCCCTGATGGCCATTACGTGGATTTGCCAAGATGAAGATATCTGCCAGTAGTATTTAAGAGAGCCATATGAGTAATTAAATTGTAATAGCCATGTGTTAACCAAAAAACCAGAGATATATATTACTAAAATACTTTAACTTAACACAGCCACAATATTATTTTCACATGCATCAACATAAAGATTATCAATGAGGTACTTTACATTCTTGTTTCCTTACTGAGCCCTGGTGATCTAGCCTGCATTTCACCCATGTAGCACATGCCAGTTCAGACTGGTCATTGACCATGGATGTGCTCAGTGGCCACAGGAGGATGCTGACAGCTCAGCCTGATGTGAGGATGGCAAATCTACACTGACACTGAACTCTGCCAGCCTTCATTTCCGGGGGAAATTACTGGGCAGCCCAGGCAGCTACAGTGCCCTCTCCTAGTGAGTTCTGCTATGGTTGGTCTTACACTAGAGATCACAGTTTCTCTGTTAATGCTGGCACCTGCACAGAAGCCTCTGTAGAAGGTCAGTCTTGGAGGGCAGGAGTTCAGTCTGCTGTAGGCTGGATCCAGACCAGGCTCCAACTGGGAACTGAAAACTCCCAAGTCTGTGTTCTCCAAATAGGCTTTTCTTGTTTTGAGGCTGATTTCCTTAGCTATTTTGTTATGGTAACAAAAAGCTGACTAACACCTGGAGCATTTCACCTACTTTCATATCTTTGCACCTACGGCGGTGCCTGGAATATAACAGACATTCAATAGCCTTATTCAGACAGAGAGAGTGGTAGGTTTAGCATGTGCAGATCATTTCTAATAATTTATAGTTGACTTAGAATAATTTTAAATCGATCCTAAATATTAGAAAGAGGACATTTTCAAGACTGTAAATTAAAAGAATATTCTATTTTTTAAATTTTCTTTTTTTTCTTCTTGTTTTTTTGTTTTGTTTTGTTTTGTTGAGACAGGATCTCACTATGTAGCCCAGGCAGGCTTCGAACACACACTGATCCTCCTGCTTCAGCCCCTTACAGACATGGGCCACCACACCTGGCTCTTAAAAGAATATTCTAAATCACTTTTTTTTTTTTGGTACTGGGGATTGAGCTCAGGACCTCATACTTGTGAGGCAGGCTCTGGAACCACTGAGCTAAATCCTTAGCCCCTAAACCAGTTTTAAAATTGAGAAGTGCCAATTGTTCTCTTTTTTACACTCTTGATATTTCTATTGGACAAGAATTCTCACCCTTAAATGATTTCCTTCTAGGCATTACATTAAAAACAACATAATTGACCCATAATTAAGCATATAGCAATCCTATAAATCATAGTTTGCTGAGTATGTTATGTATGTAGTACTATACAATAAAATCTAAACACTTTGCAAAGTTTTCTATCATTTTGTTTGTTCCTTTGTCTGAGACAGGGTTTTGCTATGTGGTTCAGGATAGCCTTAAACTCACTATGGGTCCTAGGCTGGCCTTGACCTCACAGTGATCCTGTTCCCTCAGCCTTCGGAGTGCTGGAACCACAGAGGTGCACCACCATACCCACTAGGCAATTTTTTGTAAATTCAGTCTATTTCTAAGCAAGTTTCTATAAGAAGTGCATGGTCAGATGAGCAGGTTTATGCACAGCAAGTGACTTCAATACTTAAGGCTTTAGTCACTGCATTTTTAGGGTTTAGAAAAAGGTCCTCAAGAATTTTAATTATTATCATCTTTGTCAGGATTATTATAGTACCTATTTATTGCACATGTATAATGATCTAAGAACAATGCTGAGTTTTATATACACTATCACATTAAAGCTTTCAGAACAATGTTAATAGTCACTTGCTTAAAGTCATCCAGCTCACATGTAAATAACTAGCATTAAAATCCTGGTCTGCCTGTCTTTCCAGTCTGAAATCTTGTCCCTCCACCATCCTCACCTGTGCAGAGGAGAACAGAGGCAAACTCAGAAGTTACGAGTTGTCTCAGGTCACACAGTTAATAAGGTCACCAAGGTACAAGGCTTGTTTGGTGACTCCGTCCTCATTACATTTCCAGACAACAGTACATGGATATGCTACGGCAGAGTCCTTGGGCCTCTGGCCCACACTGCCCTGTCAGCCTGGCATCAGTGCCTGCATCTGGGCCCCCTTTCCCTCACGGCCAGAAGTAGAATCTACCTGCCTTTCTCCTGAGGCCACATTCTCTCCTGTATAAAACACAGTTTATGTAATTTAAAAAGCTATTTATTTTCGTGGTGGTGGAGATCAGACCCAGGGCCTCGTGTACACTAACATCATGTTCTTATCACTGAGCTATATCCCAGGCCAGGACATACAGGATTTGAATCATTAAAATTAACTCTGACCTCCACACAGAGAGAAAACCAGTGGCTATTGATTTTTAATCTGGTTTGCAATCAATAGCAAACTATTCAGCAGCCAGGATGGCAGTTAGGAAAGCAGATCTAAGGCAGTGAGCAGGAGACACAATCATGGACCCTGGTCCCCCAGTGAGCCGGTGAGGTGAAGTGCTACGTGTGACAGTGGCTGGTCACCCCTGTTACTCTGGCAGGGGCTCTGCACCGTTGCTCCCGGAAGAACCCAGAGAGCTTTACTTAGAGCTAAGAAGCATGAAGGACAGGTTAAAAGGAAAGAGAGCTGTTCTGGGCTCTTCTGGGGGTAGAAAAGTGTGTTCCCAACCCCTCCAGAGGCTCCTCCCTCTCTCTGTACCTGGGACTCTGCGGTGCCTGGCTGGGCCCCAGAGTACCCCAACCCCAGTGGTTTTTGGGGCTGACCTGAGCATTCCACTCTGGAGAGCAGCGGGTGCCCTGCCAAGCTCCTAAGCCCCAGCAGAACGTGGAACAATGGCCTGCTCAGTCCTGGCCAGCTGTCCCCAAGGCCATTCCCTTGCATTTAAGTCCCTTTTGATTGAAGTCAGTTGAATGCTGTCTTATCCGCATTAAGGGGTTTGGGCTACTTGTGGCTACAATGATGTTTTTATGCCACACAAGCTAGAAAGCTCATTTCATTTCCTAGGTCCTACCATTCCAGTAGATTTATGACCTTGAAGTTCACAATTAATTTTTGATCAGTAAACTAGGAGAGAAAAAGAAAACTAGACCGACATGCTACAGTGAAATAGGACCTGTGTGCCATGGGAAGTCTAGGGCAGGACACATGGTGACTAATAATCGTTAGAGATGTGCTCATAAGTCTTAGCACAAACAGCTGTAATTGTTCCTATAACTCCCCTTGCTGGCCACTGCAAAGAGTGACACAATAAAGAAAATTCGCTGTACACTTTCTATTCCCACTCATATCTCTTTCTCTTACTTCATGTTCAAATATTCCAAGGTTAGAAAAAACTGATTAGGCTGGGGAGTGGACAGGCAAGCTCAGATGGAGCCCAGGCCTGCCATGGGGGCTCAATTCCCAGCACTGCAACTGTTAGAAATGAAAATGAAACAAACCAATAGCTTTGCGTTTTCTGCTTTTGCTTTCTCTTCATGTGGGAAATGTAACGGGATCCTGATTGGGAGGAAGAGACGTGCTCTCTGGTGTGTGCCTCGCATGCCATTCACCTACACACCCCTCGTACGTGGGGACAGAAGTCACGAGGCCAGGACTGACACTACAGTGTCAGGGAGTCTGCACGTGCGAGCCTGTGATGGCCAGCTAACCGCAGGACTCTCGCACAGATTGTGATGATTGCAAATGCAAGAATGCCATCGACCCTGTTACTCACTGACGTGACATTTAACTCACAAAGAAAATTCCTGTTCCAGGCACATCTAGGGAAATTAAAATATGGACACCCACTCGGGTCCCTTTAGGTGACAGAAAAGTGGCACGGGGGTCAGTCCACCAGTGACAAACCTTTTGAAAGCTGTGCTTGTGAGGATGTTTGGGGAGATCGATGCAGGCGTCAGCTGTAAAAACCCATGGCCATTAGGTATTAAAGTGATGTTTCTCCTGCTACGAGGCTCATCTTTTAAACAGTAGATTCATACCTCCTTGTGGTTCTGCCACCTACAGTCCCTGTAGTAGGTCAACTTCTAATCAAGTGGCATAAACAAAATCTGTATAATCTAAGCACAGGTCTTCTCCCTGTGGCTAAACTACACGAAGAAAAGCCCCTGTGAAAGCCATTTGGAGGTTTTTGCACGAAGTCTCTGAAGTCTCCCTCTGTTACTTACCACTTTTATGCTCTTTTAGTAACTCACAGGACAGTATGCTCACAGCAATTATATTTCTCCTGAAGAGGCAGAGTGGCCGCATCTACTGCTGGACACACACATCTGTTCACCGCTGAGGTCTGTCCATGAGTTAGCTGGGCAGGGCAGACCATGCCCACTACATGGCTGAAGGCCTGCCTGTCTCTCCTTCACCTCACATGTCCTGTGTCGTTAGCGATGCTTCTAGATTCTTCTGAGGACCAAGGGATGCTGCAACCAGTAAAGCATGACATCTAAAGGAAAGACAATGCTCCTCTAGCCTTTGATAGTCCAACTGAGCTCAGGCCTGTAGAATATGAGCTTGTAGAAGACACGTAAGACCAGGGTTTTGGGCCTGGAGCTACAGTCTACTGTAGGAGCACTGCTGAACAGGAGCTGCCATATTGCACAGCTAAAATCAGGACAGGACACGGAGATAAAAGCCTGGGGCCCAATCTCCTGGCATATCCCAGCCTCCGTCTTCACCTCCTGCCCTGCCCTTTACAGGACAGACTTCACGGCCCATCAGGGCAGCTGCCTCTTGCAGACAGCCTTTGTTACTCTTGCCCCATCTCATCCTACCTTGATGGCCAGGCAAAAGTCTGGCGCTGGGTCAAAGCACCTATCAGGGTCTCTGGTGAGACACCCAGGCTGCTGGGCTCACTGAGCTCACACACCTGCAGATGTGGATTCCACCCAAGTCTCGGCCTCCTGATTTTTGCTGGTTCCTGAAAACAACCCAGCAGTCTAACACTTCCCAGGCAGCTGTGTGGCTCTGTGCACCCTGCTTCATGGACTTCGGCTGCGGCTTCCTTCCCCTTCCTCTCCCTTTCCTCTTCCTTCCTCTTCCCATTCCCTTTCTCCTTTTTCTTCCTGTTCTTTCTCTTCCTCCTCCTTCGACTCCTCTTCTTCCTTCTCCTTTTCCTTTTTTTTTTGGTTTTCTGAAACAAGGTCTCACTTTGCAACCCAGGTTGGCCTTTAGCTCACAATGACTCTCCTGCCTCTGCTTTCCTAGTGCTGGGATTACAGGGGTCCACCACCAAGCCCATCTCAGACTCGTTTCTTCTTTTAAGCAGAAAAATATTTTTTTTTCCAAAACACAGCAGATGTTAGAAATTCATCCTGAAAACATGGTTTGGTGTAAATATGCTGGGATGGATCTTTCCGAGCAGTCTCTTACCACTGGAGTGTTGTTTTACAGCAGTTTTTCAACACAATGCTGATTCCTATGTTGTGAGCTGGCAGGAGCTGTCTTCAAATCCACAGGTTCACAATGAAGCCAAAGAATCCTCAGAGCACGCTCATCATGATCAAAGTCATCACGATCAAAGGCACCACGAGGCTGTGATACTCCAAGATGCCTGCCAGAGCTGCCTACTGCCTGCCCAAGCACCTCACCTTTCAGATTCATTTCTTCCTTTCTTTCTTTTTCTTCCTTTCTTCCTTTTTTCTTTTTTCCTTTTTTTCTCTCCCTCTCCCTCTCCCTCCCTCTCCCTCTCTCTCTCTCTCTTTCTCTCTCTCTCTCTTTCTTCTTTTCATTTTGAGACAGGGTCTTACTTTGTAGTTAAGGCTGGCCCTGAGCTCACTATGTAGCCCAGGCAAGTTTCAAATTCAGCAATCCTCCTGCCTCTGCCTCCCAAGTGCTGGGATGACAGGCATGAGCCACCATGCCTGGCAATGTGGTGTGTGGTACTGATTGCTGGTGGGGTGTTTCACCACCAGTATTGTGGTATGTGGTTACCAGGGATTGAATTCAGGACCTTGTGCTTGCGAGACAGGTGCCAGAACCACTGAGCTAAGTCTCTGGCCCTCAGACTCATTTCTTTTTTTTTTTAGACAGGGTCTCGCTTTGTAGTTCAGGCTGGCCCTGAGCTCACTATGGTGCCCAGGCAAGCCGCCGCAAACTCAGCAATTCTCTTGTCTCTGCCTCCCGAGTGCTGGGATTACAGGCATGAGCCACCACGTCCGGCATTGTGGTATGCGGTGTTGATTGTTGGTGGGCGTGTCTCCACACCCAGCGTTATATGTGGTTACCGGGGTCGAACTCAGGTCCTTGCGCTTGCACGGCAGGTGCCGGAACCACTGGGCTAACCCTCCGGCCCATCAGACTCATTTCTTAAGAAGAATTTTTTATATTGTTTCATCTTCAGGCCACTCATCCACTTGGTGAAATCTTCATTTCCCTGTAAAGTTACAGACAACTTCCTTGTTATTCAAATCAAAAGACATTTTCAGTTTCTGTCCTACTGACCTCTCTTTGCCTCAGCATTAGACACATTCACCATTTGTCCCGTCCTCTTGTGACACAGGGATCCCGTGACTCTGATCTTTCCTCTCAGTTTCACCTCTGTCTGCTATTCAGGCTCCCTCCTTCTGTGGGCTCCATACTTGTTTCTGTTCCTGGCAGTTGGGTTCCAAGAGTCTATCTCTTTGCACACACAGCCTAGAAAATGGCAAACTGTGGTAACTATTAACTGGCCACCTTCAACTAGATGAACTATATTTGTGGTTATGTAACAAAACCTAAACTGAACCAGAAAATTGTATATAGTATATATGCCTTCAATATAGTGATTTTACCTTTAGGAAGGAAAACTTAAAAGGAGTTAGAGGGAAAAAATGAAGAAAGGAGGAGGAGGAGGAGGAGGAAGAGATAACATTAGAAGACTGAAAGACAAAGGAAGATGACGTGAACTTTGAGAAACTGGTAAAAAAGACAGGAGGGAAAGGGAGAAGAATGAAATAAAAACAAGAACAGAACAATAGTAACTAAAACCTAGAAACAATATTCCCACACATGTAAAAATAAAAAAGAATAAGCCAATTAAGAAAACAAACAGAAACAAAAAAAAAAAAAGAGAAAGAAATTCACTTCAAGGTGTATCTCTGTCACTAGTAAGCAGAGCCCAGATCTATATTCTAATCCCAGCAAGCTGGATGTAGATTTATGCCAATGTAGTGGATAATCCCAGCAAGCCTGCACTGATATACAGGCTGGTTTTTGCCTGTGATGCTGGAACCTGATTTGTTCAGACTGTGACAATGTGTGCCTCTTGCTGGCTTGAACTTGGCTCTGCTTCACTTTGTCACTGAGAGCTATTAGGTGGAGCCAGCCCATAGTTGCTGTGAGTTCTGAGCCCAACTGGCCCCTCTCCTGGGACAGGTGAACCTGAATAATGCACCAACCACCATAGTGCACTGAGTCCACTGCTGCATTCCACTGGTGCATTTCTCCATGGAGGCCTCTGGGGTCACCCTTATTCACTGTGCATCTCCAGGTTTGAGCTGCCCTTCCCACACAGTGAGTCAGGGGCTTGGGTAGAAAGTACTGCTTGCCATCTGTTTTTTTGTTGTTGTTGTTTTTGTTTCTTTTTTTTGAGACAGGGTCTGCTTTGTAATTCTGGCCCTTAGTTCATTATGTAGCCCAGACTAGCCTTGAACTCAGCAATCCTCCTGCCTCTGCCCCTTACATGCTAGGATTATAGGTGTGAGTCATCATGCCCAGCATTGTGGTATGTGGTTACTGGGAATTGAACTTGGGACCTTGAGCTTATGAGGCAGATGCCAGAACCAGTGAACTAAACCCACTCCCCCTTCTTTTTTCTTTGCTCTTCCTGTGAGATTCAATGCTAACTTCAGGTCTTTGCTGACTCCTGAGTCCACTTCCCTCCTTCTTGTACTCTTGCCGATATATTCTAATGTTTCGACACCAAATCTCAGAAAGGCATTTTCTGTGCTGTTCACCACTCCATCATCCCAGAAGTCTCCTTATCTTTGCATCTGACTGCTACTTCCATGATCTTCTAATACGACTTTGTTTTCCATTTTCAGGTTGATTTCTGTGTTAGTCAGCTCTCTTGGCACTATAACAAATAACTGATACTCAGAGGAGGACAGGTTTATTTTGGATTATGGTTTCAGAGGAGTCCATCCATGGTTACTTGGGCTGAATAATGGTGGGTGGAGAAGGAGTGCTCATCTCAGAGAGGCAGGACAACAGGAAGAGACAGGAACGGGCCAGGGTCCTCAAATCCTCTTCATGAGTGTCCCCACAGTGACTTAATTCCCTCCAGCCAGTTCTCACCCCTTAAGGGTTCTGTGACCTCCCCATCACACTACAGGATGGAGACCACCATACCTTTGGGGGACATTTCAGATGCCAACTATAGCAATGACTCATGGATCTATGTCCCTAGGCCAACCCCACTCCAGATCTTAGACAGATGTATTCATTTAGATAGCCTGAGAGGCAGCTCAAGCCTAATGTTTCTAGAATTGAAATCTTGCCAGATCTCTTCTGTGAGAGGAAGGAGTCAGTGAATAGCCCCAGATAGCTCATGGTAGAAACTTGGAATAACTCTTGATTCTTTCTCATTCCAATTGCTTAGCAGGTTTTGCTTCCACCTCCAAAATACCTTTCCTCTGTCTGCCTCTCCCTGCCAGATCACCACCACCCTGGTTGCAGGTGTCTCTCTCACCAGGATTATCCTCCACATTTCTTCACTTGATCTTAGCCAAAAGGGCGAGAAACGATCCTCCATATTTCTTAACCAGTCTCCCCACCTCATGTCTCCCCTGTGTTTTCCATGCTCCAGAAACTAAAGCAGATTGTGTTGCTTCTTCCTGTGAAAGTCCTGATGGCAGACCACATATTGTCACATGTGTGACCAGACCCCTCAATGCATTTTCCCTGCTTCCTACCTGGTCCTATGGACCTAACTTTTTCCAGTTCCCTAAGCATGCCATGCACTGTTGCATCTCTGAGTCTTCAACTGTAGTGTTTACTTTCCCAGTGCCCCAGAGCTGGTGGCCTCCTCACAGCCCTCTTCCTCTGGCCTACTCGTTGTCACCCAGCTTCCTCCCCCTTCCCTCCTTGCCTTTGTCAGGCTGACCTGCAATGACTGTTTTAGCTCTCAGTCTCCCTCAGAGACACTAACCACGAAGAGAGCAGTCGGGTCTGTTCTTTCCACCTTGACTTCAATCAGTAAATTCTATCCCTTAACAGTCACTCTCCCCATCCTGGCCCTTCCATCTCTTGGTAACCACTAATCCTCTTTCTGTCTCTCAGGAATTCAAAGTCCTCAGCAGCTGACAATGGGAAATACTGCGCCTGGATCTACTACCAATTTTCTTATTTAAAGAGAAGGGTTTTATTAGGCTTATAGTTCAGAGGTTTCAGTCCATGATCAGCTGGCTCTGAGGCTGGGGTGGCAAACAAACACCGCAGAGGAGAAACAACCACCATGCAGCAAAGGCAACAAGAGAGTCGTTAGATTTTTTTTTCTTTTAAACAGGTCTCACTCTGTAGTTCAGGCTGCCCTTGAATTCACTCTGTAGCCCAGGCTGTCCTCAAACTCATGATCCTCCTGCCTCAGCCTCTCTAGTGCAGGGATTACAGGTTTTATTGAGAGAGAAAGCTTCTGCCTTAAGAGAGACAGAAGGGGGAACCCAGAAAGTGGGTAACCCCCCATCTCACTTTTTAGAGGGCTTTTATGGAGCAAAGCCACAAAGTGGGTCTGAAATAGGGGGCTACCAATAAGATTCAAAAAAGGGGGGGCCGGAGGGTTAGCTTAGTGGTTCCGGCGCCGGCCTCGCAAGCGCAAGGTCCTGAGTTCGATCCCCTATAACCACATATAATGCTGGGTGTGGAGACATGCCCACCAACAATCAACACCGCATACCACAATGCCAGACGTGGTGGCTCACGCCTGTCATCCCAGCACTCGGGAGGCAGAGACAGGAGGATTGCTGAGTTCGCGGCGGCTTGCCTGGACACCATAGTGAGCTCAGGGCCAACCTGAACTACAAAGCGAGACCCTGTCTCAAAACCAAAAAAAATAAAATAAAATAAAATAAAAAAGATTCAAAAAAGGTAGATGGGTTACAATTGACCAATAAGTACAGTGGGGGCTTCCAATATGATTTCAAAGAAATGGGCAAACTGTGGCTAACCAATGGGTAAAAGCCAGAACTAATTTTTTTTTTTTTTGAGATAGGGTCTCACTTTGTAGTTCGGGCTGGCTCTGAGCTCACTATGTAGCCCAGGCAAGCCTCGAACTCAGCAATCCTCCTGTCTCTGCCTCCGGAGTGCTGGGATTACAGGCATGAGCCACCACACCCAGCACTGTGGTATTGATTGCTGGTGGGCGTGAGTCTCCACACCCAGCACTGTATGTGGTTTCCAGGGATCGAACTCAGGACCTTGAGCTTGCAAGGCAGGCGCTGGAACCACTGAGCTGATCCTCCGGCCCCAGAACTAATTTTTAAAATAAAAATATTTAGTAACTAATTCAAGGCAAATTATTAACCCCTTTTCCATTTTATTTTCCCTTCCTTTGAAAAGATTGTTTTCCGCTCAAAGCCCTAGGCCATAAGATGGACTACATTTTTCTAATAAATCATTTATATGTCAACTGACTTTCATTTAAAACTTTCTGCTGTTTGCTGGAATATATTTCCAATTATATAAATTTTGGATTCTGAGGCTCAGTCAGGAGGATTGTAAGTTCAAGTTCAGCCTGGCTAATATAGTAAACTGTCTCAAAATAAAATTTAAAAAAGAACTGGGGACATAGCTCAGCACTCCCAGGGTTCAATCCTTAGTATGATCCACATGCAAAAAGAACAAACAAAAAATAATATTTTTTAAAAACCAGCCACTGCATCACTATCTCATTTATTGTTTTGGTTAATACATTCCAGTGACCTGTATGCTTTCAGAAGGCTTTGCAAAACCTTCCCTGATCTCTATACCTGTCCCCCAATCTCTCCCGTCTAAGCCTAAAATCTTCCCTATTTTCTCCATTATGAATTTCTCCCACTCTGATCTCAGGGAACTTGGATCCTTGCAAGACAGATAACATCTAAAAATATATCTTAGAATATTATTTTGTTTCTATCCAAAAATCTATTTTTTAACTAAAAGACTTTATGTTTTAACTTTTTCAGAACTATGCAATGGGAAATAATAGTGAAAAATTATAGATCTTATTTTAAGGCAAGCCATTTGATACCACTCCAAGCACTTGCTGTCTATTTTGTGAACTGTAGTTAGAAACAAAGGCTAGTTAATTATTCCCCGAAGAATCATATCTAATGTCAACTGGAGACTATGAGGTATCAGGTATAATGCAGAAACTTTTACTTTCACTACCCAGGGCATGGTATGACAAGGTATGAAATACTGTTTTTTAAAAAAAAATATCATTATATTTATTTTACAGATGAGGAAGCCGAGGCTTAGAGACTAAATGAATTGTCCTAGGTCACGCAGCTAGTAAGCACTTGGTTACAAGTGCTTAGGTTGGTCTCTATTACAGAACCCAGCATCCACTTTGATATTTCTTTGATAGTAAAGAAATATATATTTGTGGGGGAGCCTGAGGAACACTTGTATGCCTTAACCACGAGTTCTTTTCCCCTTAGATAGCTGATGTGGTTGTCACAGGATGAGGAGAACCTGCAAAATTAGCAGTGAGAAACAGCTGCTTAACAGCTTAACAGATTATCACAACCATGTCCTATAATTTCCTTCTGACACTGCTAAATACACATTACTAAATTGCCTAGTTTCATTTTTGTAATATTCAAATTACTGGGAATCAGATGCCTCGTACATAGTAGGAACTGCTGCATATCTGTTGAACAGACTGATGTGTTTGCTCCTTTGTGAAATGGTACCACACTGCCGGAGGCAGCGCCTGTGAAGAGAGAAGTGTGAGGTAGAGGAGTCCCAAGGAACCCTCAGGATTGCAATTCCATGAGCCTGTGCACACTCTTTGGTCCTAAAATACACACCACAGTCACTCTAACTGCTTCCATTGCATCAGTCTTGTTTCCTTAACCAGATTTCAAGCAAAGTCTGAACGACCACTTGTCATTCAAGTCTTCTGTGGGGAGGAGGGTACAGGGGATCGAACTCAGGCTTCCCAAGTACACCACCAAGCCTGGCTTATTTAAACTTTTCACGAAGCCCAGTTTATCTTTTTTCTTTTGTTGCCTATAGTTTTGGGATCATATTTAGGCAACAATGCCTAATACAAGGTCACAAAAGCTTATTATGTTTTCTTCTAAGGATTTTATAGTTTGGGCTCTTAAATTTGGGTACTTAATATATTTGGAGTTAATATTTGAATATGATGCATATACCAGTGCTATAATTTAGACAAGGAATGTCTCCAAGGCCATGTGTTAAAGAGTTGGTACCCAGCTTGGCATATCCAAAGGTGGTGGAAACTAAGAATAGGGCCTAAAGGGAGGGCTGCCAGTCATCCAGGGCGTGCCCTCGAGGAGCTGGAGATTCCTCTCTTTTGCTTCTTTACTGCTCTGCAACACAATCTCTCAGTGATGCACCTTCCTGCCTCAGCTCCCAAGCACTGGGACACACTGATCACGGACTGAAACTGCCACCAGGGTTCTGGGGGTGCTGTGCTCTTCCCAACGCCCCTTCCAGGTGCTTGTCCTGAACAAAGGACTGGATGGGAATCAAAGTAGTGAGGTTCTACATTTATTAGAGTTATCAGAGGTAAGAGAAGGAGGGAGAAGAGCTCAGGAAAGAAGCGCTCTGCAGGGTGAGTGTGGGACAGTTAAAGAAGGAAAAGAAAAATACTCTGTAGAGTGCAGGGCAGGGTATTGAGAAAAGAAGGCAGCGGCCAGGGGGCCAGTGGCCCCATCTTCTTTCTGCACCTCCATTCGGACGTCACAGCCGGCCGCACTATCAGAACCCTGCTTGAAGGGCCGGGCATGCAGTTCAGTGACCCTGCAGCCTGCTTGACAAGCACAAAGTCCTGAGTTTGATTCCAGGTACCAGAAAAACTAAAAACAAAACAAAACAAAACAAAAAAATCCTCTGATCTTGTGTGGGAAGAAACTGACGATAAATTCTCTGATTGGTACGAAGTCAGGGGTTGGAGCACTCCTGTACATGTCCTGGTTCTCCCGGATTCCCGGACCTTGCCAACCTGCCCGCTTGCTTTGCCACGTCCTGATCTCCTGCCTCAAAACCACTAATACTGTGAGTCAGATAAATATTTTCTCTTTATAAATTGGTTATCACAGGCATCTGTCTCAGTCACAGCAAGCAACACAACTAGCATTCCAATTTTCTATGCATAATCAACCATATGCTATCTATCATCATTTATATAGAGAGAATATAGGCGATTATAGATTTAGGCTGTATGAAATTATGAATTTCAAGTACTGAAGCTTAGTAATAGGAAATTAAAGCAAATACGGTCAACTTTAACAAAACATTAATCAGAAATTGTCTTAAGGGTAATAAGTGAAAATATAACGTAAACCTCCTTTGTATAGTACATTAAACTCTAATTTTTTCAGAGCATGTGCTTAATCTTTACCTGTACATATTTCTCCTGTAATATTTTGAGTAAGAACAAGAATTTTGACAAACCTGCAAACCTATTTTCAGAAACAGCCAATTTAAGTTGTTCTGTTCAACTGAAACAGAAAGAAGGAACAAATGACCTCTGGGTTATTTCCTTCCTCCGAAGTCGTTTGGAGGCTTGTTAGAAGCAGAGCTACATCAAGAGCCCACTCATCAGAAAGACTGAGCACGTCTCATGAACGAAGATTGTTTGAATGTATTTTAGCAACACTATAAACGATGTAGCTGAGAAGTGGAAACACCTGGATTCGAGAAGAGAACAAAGAACAAAGAAGATGAGCTGGTTTGCCAAACCGTGGGCTCCTGTGTCTCAGTCACACAGCAAGGTAGCAATGCCATTTTAGAGGTCCGACTGTGCAGCCCAAACACACAACTCAGCTTAGGGATAAAGGTCCTGGGACATGGCCAGGACAGCCGATCACAGGGATAGATGACTGTATACTTAGTGTTGTTTGGTTTCCAGAATCAGAATTTATATTGAATCCAATTTGGGGGGGGAAGGATTTACAGTAATTAAAAAGGACATTCTCTTAGATGATATTTTTAAAATATTGACAAAAACTCAGGGAGGAGGTTTTGCGTGGAGACTGAAACAGAAGCTACTTTTAAAATTTTCAGTAAAATTAGAAAGTTTGCCTTTAGGCATCAGTACTACTCTGAAATGTAACTGATTTTATCATCAGCCCTTCCAGAACTACATATTTCATCCTCAAGAGAAAACTCTCTTGTAGTAATTTAAATGTGAGACTATTTTGTTCATTCTTTTGTTTTGAGACAGGATTTTGCTATGTAGTCCAGGCTGACCTTGAACTTGTCATGTAGTTCAAGCTGTCTGCAAACTGACACCCCTCCTTCCTCGGCTTCCCCAGTGCTGGGATTACAGGAATGCACCACCATAACAAAGGCACATACAAAAATCCTGTGTGGCACTGCGGTTATTCTTTGGAGACTTTGGCTCCCAATCATTTCTCACTGTCATTCTAATTGAATATTAAGGGTATACTGTTAGGACTTGCTGGGATTAGCAGCAGGTTACAGTGCAGAGAGACAAAGAGGGAAAAATGACCTTGTGACACAGGAAATACTTGACTAAGCTTTAGTTCCTCTCTAAATGCGAGTTGGCTGGGACTGTAGCTCTGGGTAGAACATGTGCCTAGCATGTGTGAGGCTGAGTGCTGTGCCCAGTACCACGACTCATCAATCAATCAATCAATCGAGTAATGACAGGATCTCTCCCACAGAGTTAAGGCAGGTACTATGGAGCCACAGTGGACAGTCAGGGGGACACCACAGCAGTAAAGTATGTGGGTTCCAGAATTAGACTACCTGGTTTTGAAATCCATCTCTCTAATTTACTATCTATATGGTCTTAGGCTTCTTATCAGAGGTTATACGTAACTTACGAGGCACGATGGCACATGCCTGTAATCCCAGCACTCCGGAGGCTGAGGCAGGAGGATTGCTCTGAGTCTGAGGACAGCCCAGGGCTACAAAATGCAAATCCACTCACACCTATGCAGTTCTTTGAGAAGGAAACACAACCAGGGAAAAATAACCAGACTGAGAGGAGCACTTGATATGGAAGTAAACTTCACTGTTTCCTGGAGTGTGTCCTGGAGAGGCCCAGGAGGGGACCCAGGAGGCTGCAGAGAGGAGGATGAGAGGCTCTGAGGAGATTCCAGGAGAGAATGGTAGGTAAGGAAGTTTGTGTGTTTAGTACCAAACCCAGGGCTCTGAGTGCCAAGTAAGCACTCTAACACTGGCCCACACCCCCAGCCCAACAGGGAGGACTCTAAATAGCAGCTACTTGTACATGGGCCTGATTAAATGTTTGCTAGACTAAGCTTTCTGTGTTGATTTTTCCGTTTCTTTCTTTCCTCCTTCTTTCCATCTTTTCTGCCTCTTTCCTCTCTCCCTTCCCTGTCTCTCTCACCCACCTCTCCTTTCTTTCCTTCCTTCCTCCAAGCTCTTTTTCTTTTTTTCCCTCCCTCCCTCCC
>PVIC010033077.1:0-20354 GCA_004025085.1 Thryonomys swinderianus
CCTCCTGTCTCTGCCTCCCGAGTGCTGGGATTACAGGCGTGAGCCACCACGCCCACCAAAGGAATTTTTAAAATCATATTGGAAAGACAGATGTACACCTTTCTTCGTAGCAGCTCAGTTCATGATAGCCCAATCTTGGAAACAACCCAAATGCCTATCATCTGGAGACTGGATAAAGAAGATTTGGGTTTTTTTTTAAATGGAGTATTACTCTGCCATAAAGAATGACAAGATTGATTGATGTGCAAATGGAGACACCTGGAAGACATACTAATAAGTCAAATAAATAGAACACAGATATGCAAATACAGGATCTTTTCTTTGATATAAGCACCTGTAGAGGTAAAGGAGCTCTAGAATGTATGATAGTTTTTGTAATATCCAAAAGGAATTTGGTGTGGGAATGTAATGAGGGGAAGGAATAAATATGATTTGGAAAAAAATAAAGTATGTATATAGGGGGTGGGGAGGGGGTGGGTGGGCAGTGATGTGGGTAAAATTGAGAATTGACCTGTCACGTATTGGTACAAATTCCCCAATGTTTTGTGTGATTGTGAGCTGTGCATATAATGTACCAATAAAGTTTACTGAATAACGAAAAAAAGCTCAATGTGAACTAATCTAATATGTTCCCCCTGCTAAAATGATTACATAAATATTTGAAATTCTGGAAAACAGAAAATGAAGTATACATTTATGGTGCCTCTGCCTCAGTAAATATTTTCAACCAGGAGACACACAAAGGATTAGACATCACACTGGCATTGTTCCGTACATCTTTACCTTTAACTCTAAAATAGGTACCAATATTTTGTCCTAAGTCACAAAGAGGTTGACCTTCAGGTGTTAGTTCCATTCTGAAATACGAACTTGATGAGACACTAAGCGCTTTTCCTTCAACCCAGATTAACTGAATTTGAAATATTAACTGTTTTAACTCGACAAGTTTCCAAACCTGACGTAATGTATTGAGAGAGTAGAGACCATCCCTAAGTCAGCAGTGAACTGTCCCCCAGGAAGCTTAGAGGTCTGTGAACTGTTTCACACTTGCCCGCTGACCCAGCTCTGACCGGTGGCCGACAGAGCATGAGGAAGTGATGGTGGTGAGGGTGAGCCAGCCTCAAGCGGGCCGCTTCCACTTCCCGCCCTTCGACACCTACTGTCAGGAAGTCCTGTGAGGAGGAAGTGGGAGGCCACGGACCTCCCAGCCAATGGCCGCGGTTGACTCTCCAGCGCGAGCAAGGGAGCCGGGCTGGTGCTGGGAGTGACCGTCCTGCCCCACTTGAGACACCCCAGGAGACGCCAGTCAGCTAAGACGTTCTCGCCAGTTCCTTCCCGAAGTAGACCGAGGGAAGGAACACACGTTTGAAGCCACGCATCGCTGAGGTGACTGTTGACACACACACGCCCCCAGCCCGTCTCAAGGGGGAATCAACCCAACTTGTGGTTGGTTATGGCCCGAAAGGCCACAGAGGCTTTTAGAAAAACAAACAAACAAACAAACAAACAAGGAAAACTCTTCAGTGCTGCTTTATTTCGATGCACCCACAGTACAAAGCCTCTCAGAGCTGCGAAAGGGGGTACAGTGCTTTTCAGGAGCACCTCCACTGTTCTGTTACTTTGAGGGGAGAAAATCATTTCCAAAGCACATTTTCAATTCCAAGTGTTTAAGACTCAGCTTCCGTTTTGTTGTGTTCAGAAAGAAGTAGTACGTTTCCGCCAGAGCTGGAAGATTTTCTCGTCACATTTTCACTTGGACGTCAAACAGGTCTTCCTGTCTGGCTGAACCAGTCTTTAATTTTCATATGCAACTTTTCATATCAAAAATGTTTCATTTTACCTCTATCCACAAACAGATGCTGTTTAAAAAAGAAAAACAACAGACACACACACTCACAGCGAAATTTAAAACCAGTCAAGAACCACAGCTTTACTAACATGGAAAATGAACTTTTGCTGCCCTCTCCTGCTAAAACAATGCAATACTAAAATACCAAAAGATTTATGAAGCTGTGGCAAAATCCTCAAACCAAAAGCAGTGGACAAGTCATTCTCTTATACTTCAATCAAAAATCAGACAACAACCAGAAAATGTACTGGTAATATTTATATTTGAGATCTCCCCATTGGTACACGAGGTTTGGATTACAACTTATTTACAGGATGTAACTTTTTTTAAAAAGTCAAGGAGGAGGGAGGGAAAGGCTGAAAGGAACTAAAAGACAGAAGGCGAAAGAGGGAGAAAAGAAGAGCAGAAGGGAGGGAAAAAGGAAGGGAAGAAAAGGCCATCAATACCCATGGACACTGCTCCTTTCCCAGAGGGGCAGCTCGCTACCGACCACTTGGTGCTAGAGCGGCAGCTCGGCTCACACCTCGGGGCATCAAAGTCTGCTCTCTCTCAAGTCATACAGCCCTTCTTTTAGATTTCCAAATTAAATAGAGAAATATAAAAATGCATTGCCAATACACCTATTACAAAAATCCTTTGTGGCTCACTCCTTAACTCCATGCAGGGAAGCAGCCGAGAGCCAGAATACAAAAATAAAAACATTCATGTGCAAACAAAACACCACTGCCCACGGCTGGTGCCACCTTTTTCTTTTGCTCCAGGTGACTGTCACTTTGCGATAACATTGTCAATAGCATCAAGGGAGAATCTCTTCACTTCCTGGGCCAGGTCAGTGGATCCGATGAACAGGAAGAACAAAAACAAGAAACAGAACAACCCCCAGAAGACTTAACACCCCAGTAACAGCCTATCATCCACACACCCCTTACCCGCCCCCCAACCCCACAAAAAAATAAAAAGCTTTTAAAGCTCTAAATATACTTTTTTTTTTTTTAACTTTTCATATGTGATTGAGCCAGGGCCATACACTTAAGTACAGCAGAGGCAATTTTGAGCAACTCTCGGCGCTGCGCCTGGGCGGCCCCATGCACGGGAGCAGGTAGGAGCTAAGTGCCCGCTCCGTTCAGGAGCATGCGCCCACAAGGGAGGAGCACGGCCCTGCGTGTGGGTCTCCAGCGGGGCCAAGAGTACCATTCGTTTCTCACTTTTTAATTTTTTCTTTTATTTTATAAAAAGTCAGATGTGAGGGAGAACAAAACATTTCCAAGGCCAAGAAGTAAACAGTGAAAACAGACAGCTGGGACACTCGCATGAGGAGAAAGGAATGCACGCGCGACTGAGGAGGAGGCGGCCACAGCCTCGGCCTCAGCATCGCTCCACAACACAGGGTTGAACTACTGCTCTCTTCAGCGAACCCCTCATGCCACCCCTGAAACCAACATGGCAGGGGAGAGCCTGGAGTGGTCATCGCTCACTAACTACAATATCTGCTATTTTAAAAATATATTTATATATAATTCTGGAAACTATGAGACAAAATATAACACGGAGATGCATCTGTCACAACGAACTCAGGGCGGGTGACAGCAGCACTGCAGGAAGGGACAGGACAAGGGCTGCTGCTAACGCAGCCAGGACACCCTTAACTATGTCACATAGTGCAACAGTCAGAGTAACTCAGGAACTCCATGTCACCCACACAACATGACAAGTGTCACATTGTCACTTGTAGCTAAAAAAAGAAAAGACAGCATTTCTTCTCAGAAGTTGCCCTAGGAATTTTAGACAGTGAGCTCTCATTGCTTCTTTTAAGTGTCTGAAATTAGCTTTATTCTTCCTGGTTTGGAATGGCAAACACACGAAACTGCCATCAAGGTAACTGTGTCCTTTTCACTCTCACTCCGGGGAAAGGGCAGGTGCAGACAGGGCCTCTGGCCTTTCGCATCTCTTTCTGCATTTCACTCGAGTGGGCAGAGACCACAAGCCTGCGATTCTCATGTCCCCATCTCATGGCAAACAAGGTTTTAGACTGTCAAAAATAAAGGCAGAGTCACAACTAAAGTACTAAAACTTAAAAGGGCTGAAGAACACTTGTTACAAATTTTATTTTTTGGTGTCAAGGTCAGGATTTGAACTTGTACCTTTGCTCTGGCATTTTTAAAACCTGGTGTTTCAGCTTTGGCAGGTTTTGCCAACACAACAATGAATTTCCATTAATGTTCATTTTTTTAAAAAAATCTATTAATTCCATCAACGCTGTGTTTGGTTTTGCATGACTTTTTAAACTGTTGTTTCTTGGGAATTAACAAAGCTAGGTTTTGTTTTGGTTCTTACTTCTTACAAAATTACCTAGATAACAATATCCATAATTAGCTGACTTTATGTACACACAGTGACCTGAAAAGTGACTGCAAACACATCAGAGGGGAGAAAGGTCAGTAGCTTTTATTTTCCTTTTTCTTGGAAAAAACCTGCAAATTCTACTTTGTATTTAAATGGAAGGAAGAAAATATACAAGCCCATATTTATACTGTATTTCTAGTTAAGAGCAACCATAGCTCAGATGTTCACATTTGCTGTTATCACGACTCAACACGTGAACACAGAACCAGCTCTATCCCATGGACACTGTGGGAAGTGACAGTTCAGGACTCTCCACGTGCTGCTGCCACATCTGTGCCAAGCAAGAGCATCCTGGGAGCAAATCCTACAGCACAGATCTTTCAGTACACGGTAGTGCAGCCACAGCAGGTGCGCACGTACTGTATACAAGTCCCACCAGCAATTTACCTACCCAAGACACCAGGTTCCTCTTTTAATACAAAGCAGAGAGCCAATAGGATCTACCTATAATATAGCCCTAGGTTTCGTTTTTGCTTTTTCTTAAACAATTTGGTCACAATGCACCTTTGATATAAAAGCATTTTTAAACTTTATTATTAATACTCAGGACATTAGGAATTTCCAGATTTTTTTCAGTAGCATTTGTAGAACCACTTTTGGTAACAAATACAGTAGTAGTTAGGAATATGCATCCCATTCAGAATGCATACTGTGGATCCTGAATCCTTTCTGGCTAAAAACAGGGCTGGCGCTGTGATGATATAGAACGAGAATCTACAAAAAACACTGTAACATGTTTGTTTTTTTTCCCAGAGGCTACATCCTCTTTTGCTGAAATACTTTATAAATATATATTAAAAAGTAAGGCAACAAATCCAAACAGTCCAAGCTGCTTCCTCAACTCTTTTCCCAATTAGATTCACAATCCTGATGATCAATTTCATGGTTGTATTGTTTAGTGTCTGTCTTTCTTATCTCATATGGTCCAAAGGGATGTTTTCTGACATTTCTAAAACATCGCTGGCGTGTGTTTTCAATGATGAATGCAACTAATACTGGTCAGGTACTGAAGCTTGTGAGGTACCAGTGCCTGTTTTCAAAGGATTCAAGACACTGATTTGGATTCACCATCAACTGATGCATGAATCCAAAATTCCCTTTCCTACCATGTTTATCACCTCTTCTCTTTGAACTCCTAATTTTAAGCCTAGAGGAGTACCAGGACTACCTGGTGACCGGAAAGGTGTTCACTCAGCAGACAGGGACCGTGACAGCTCACGGCCCTTTCCACATGGACATTCAACTCATAAAGATGTGCAAAAGGAAAAGATGTCAAAGTACAGTCAAGTTATCCAGAGGAAGAAGTTATACAAACTTATATGGAAATGAGTTGATTTTTTTTCCTTCCTTTCCTATAAATACATTTAACAGCTTAGCAGAAAGACAAGCTAAATTTAAGATTGTTCACATTTGAAAATTGTATCATACTCTCTGCTAGTGATAAACAAGGAACTCCTGATAATGGAATTTTAACACAGCAATTTCATCAACAGATCTTTGAAGACTGTTTTGTTTGTTGTTAAGAGGGTTAAAACAATGATTATGTTTGCAAAGTTCTGAGAAGTCCATCTACTGTCCAAACTTTGGATTGAAGTCCTTATTTTTTTTTCTTTTACTTAGAGACAGGGTATATACAGTGCTGTTGTAATAATGAAACAAATGTGAAATCTACTGTAAAGTTGCACAATACAGAAAACTGTTGCTCCATCTTCTACTACATAAATGTGTGACTCCACAGGTTAGTAATGTTGTCATATTTTTGTTAAGTTGGAATTATCCCATCACGTCTAAGACCTCTCTTTAACTCCAGATCCTCCAATTTCTTCCACAATTCTTCACGCTCTTTTTCTTTCTTTTTCTCACTGAGGAAGAAACAGAATACAGTGTCAGCAACAGAGAATGTTAAAGACAGTAAGCAGCAGTCACTACCCCTTCTGCATTCTGCTCTGCTCAGGCACATGCTGGAAGTCTGAAGTCTGCCATGTAGCATGTGCATTTTTCTATTTTGGCTGGTCTCTCCCACAAGTTTTCTTTTTTGACACTTACACAGACATAAGTCACATGAATGGACACAGCAGAAGAAAACACTTTTAAAATAGCATATTAATATCTTATTATACTTAGTTTAACACAGAAAATTAAATTCAAAGTTATCAAGAAACAAAATTGGGGAGGATTCTATGTATCAGTTATCCTACAATGAGGAGCACTCAGTGATTTTACTTGGGGCCTCGCTGGAAACTAATGTTGTTCATCTGCACACACGTTCCAGAAGGGAAGCTGGAGTAGCAGAGACATGGGGAACGCAGAGGGTCAGGAGTCACACCCTTTCCTCCGACACCACACAAAGAGAAGAGAAGTCTTCTTTGGTAGTTTCTAAAAACTTGTGACTTCAATTTTAATTCGTGATCTGGACAGAACTTTGCTGATTTTATTGTTACTTACTGATCTGTTAAATTCCAAGACTTCAAATTTAGTTCAATACAGATTTTACTTATTGATTTTCAGACTTTTAGATTTCAGTTTACTAAAATTTATCCAAAACTGGTTGATCTAAATATCAATAAACTTTATTTTGCCAAAGACATTGTGAAATTACTACTTTGTGGGTTTTTTTGTTTTTTGCTTTTTGAGACAGGGTCTCACTTTGTAGTTCAGGCTGGCCCTGAGCTCACTATGGTGCCCAGGCAAGCCGCCGCGAACTCAGCAATCCTCCTGTCTCTGCCTCCCGAGTGCTGGGATGACAGGCGTGAGCCACCACTCCCAGCATTGTGGTGTGCGGTGTTGATTGTTGGTGGGCGTGTCTCCACGCCCAGCATTATATGTGGTTACTGGGGATCGAACTCAGGATCTTGCACTTGCGAGGCAGGCACTGGAACCACTGAGCTAACCCTCCAGCCCCCACTACTTTGTTTTTTAAAAGGGAGGACATTTTATTGTCAACCAAGTGGGATGTACATATGAATTTATGACCAAATTGTTAAGTTAAATTTACATTTATTAGAAACAATTCACTCTGGTGTCCCTAGTTTTCTCATGTTGTAGGCCCAAGTCAGACAGTGGCAAAAGCCTGGTCCCTTGCTGAACAAACATTTAACTTCAGCCAGAGCGTACACTTTACTCAGAAATACTCACATCATTTAAACGAAATTTGTATGTAATACTAATGCTTTATTCTTTTTATTGTATCACCAATATTTTTTAAACATTGCATAAACATTTTTACAGCAATAGAAATTTTCATCTACCCTAAAAAACATTAGAGAAACCTATATAATTTAATATTCTCTTCCCACTAGTCTTGTATGAAACTTAAAATATATAATGTAGTTAGTATCTTCATTTCCCTATTAATATCTAGAAAATTTAGGCCTTGTTCACTACAGTTAGTTTCAACGATCTCAAATAGAATCTGTACAACACAAACTTCAGTAGGCATAATTGTTTTCAAACAATTGTCTAACTAGTGATTTTGATTTTGAAAAGTTGTATTTACAGGGCACTGAGGGGCAAGATTAGATAATCTTCCAATTGTGGATTCCAGATTCTTAATTGCAAGCAAACTATGGGCAAGTTAGTAATTTTTGTTTCTCATCCAGTTTGGGGATAATATTAGTCTGAAGAGATATTCTCAGAGAGCACTTGTGTGAGTACATTTAAGTCAGTTCTACAGACACTGCTGAGTTTTAATGCAGCTGATTTTTTATCTGGAGGGAGATGGAATGGTGGTCAAGTGCTCAGGGACTTTACTGAAGTGAAAAACAGCTCAATACACATCACACTCACACTGCTCTAATGAACAGTTTAATGTGGGTGGACGCCATCACAATCACCCTCATCTTATTATCCAAACATTTCATTCATGCGTTGGAGCCATGATTTTCTAGCATTCAAGCAATTCTGTCCTCTGGACCTTTTCTTACAGGGGAAATTTATGATGACAGGTTATCATACAGCTCTCACACTGACAGCTCTGTCTCCAAAATGCCTAATTATTCTGATCTATTTTCAGCCCCCTTACTCTTTCCCACTTCCTCCCTCCCCACAACTTAGCACATTGCTGTTGTGGGATATTGCCCAATTCTCACCCAGCTCCAACTCGATGTGGCACTGGTGCAGCATCTAGTGGGGTTAACACTTTCACCACACACATTGCTTTCAGATCTGCAACTTGTTTATCAGTTCTGAACTGAAGCCACTAACTTGAGGTAAAATCTTCACTCAGTTCTTCTCTGACAGGCCAAATAAGCCTCCACATCCTCTTTTCCTATCCTGTGTGTGGAAAAGCCAGCACTCCTATCTGCTGAGAAGACCCTGCTCCTGCTCCTCTGAGCAAAGTGCCACCCTCTCTTTAAAGGGATATTTCTCTCATTAAGAAAGTCCACTCACTGCAAACCATGTTCATGTGCCAAAATATCAGAGTCAACCTACATCTTGTCTGTTCCTAGTCTCTCTATAGTTACCTTCTCCAAGACAATTACTCAGTTTAGATATTAAATGAAGTTGGGGATTTAGCTCAAGTGGTACCGTGCCCACCCTAGACGATAAATGATCATAATACATTTTCATTACTGATACTCATTAAATATGAACCAATTAATTTCAGTATTTTAGAAATAAGGCCTTGAAAATATTTTTACTTATACAAATATTTTTCTGGTACTAGGAATGAAACCCGAGGCCTTTCACATGCTAGGTAAGCACACTATCATTGAGCTGCATCACAAGCCCTGTCGATACTCCTGACAGAATTACACAGATTTCATTCTTGTTCAACTAGGGTGACAAGGAGCATTCTGTTGCTCTTTAAGACAAACTGCAAAGTGCAACAATATTTTTATGTGTTTTTGGCCCTCTTTTAAGTAATATTTTTCAGAGTCTGGGGCAAGTAGGGTTATTATGAATTTAATGTTTTGCAACAACTGCTAACAGAGTGAATTAAAGGCTATGTAAGTTCCAAGCATGGCATGACCTTTCCCATAATTGATATTTATCCCAACAGTGTGGTTAAGAAGTCAACCTCTGTCTACAGCTAAATACTTGCCACATTCCACAATTAAGTTGTTTTTTATAAACCACATCCTTGGCAACATAAAAAAAAAATACATCACTGCAGTGGTCTTTTGCTCTCTGCCACCAAACTTTCCCCTCATTTTTCTTTTTATCAGTGAACCACAAGTGGCACCCTCCGAACGAAGCAAAACATGAAAGCAGGGAAAGCGCGGAGTCGGCCCTGCATATGGACATCCACACGCACCTCTGGGTCCTGTGTCCCTAGTCTGATGTTCCGCAAGCTGACCTGACTTCAGGGCAATCACAGCCCCACCAGACACCCACCAACTAAGAACTAGCTGTCTTCTCACAGAGGTCTTCTGGAAAGAAGACATCCAGGGCACAAAGTCACAAAACTGGAGAATCGTGCAGATAAGCTGTGAGAGACTTTACTGAAGTCGTTTACTGTACAGGGTTCCACTGCCTTTTCCTCCCTCAGGGTCTGAACCTGAGCACTAAAACTTACCTACTGCCAGATTATCCACCCTGCATTCCCTCGCCACCCTTTACCTGTGGAGTACAATGCCGTTTGCTGGCCTCCACACTGCAAAATTAAAGTTCTGCCCCAAGAGCTGTGGCACAAGAGTGCTGCCTCCCCGTTAAAGAGCACCACCCATCCAAGCCCAGCTCAGGCTGCTGGGCTGTGTGTTGGATGCCAGGCAGCCCTGGAACACCAGTAATCTGTAGGCTCTTAACCCCGAGGCAGAACTGGGGCACAGGGAAGGAGGACAGCACTTTACCAGAGGAAACTGTCGCAGAGCTGCGCTGCAGAGTGGTGCCCTGCAGAAGATACATCTACAAGCATGCCAACAAGGAGAATAAAGAATCAAGTCAGGCTGGTTATGAGTTTGAGTGCAACGAGGTGACTTCCAGAAAGTACAAGGAAAGAACTCAATCGTCTCTTGCACAGCAGACAAAAAAGCTTTAAAAAGTTACCGCTGACGATCTGACTTGTACGTGGCTGTGAGCTCATCGAACATGGTGCTGTTCATCTCCATAAATGCCTTCAGCACATTGTACACTAACGCCACGATGGCCCTGCGAGGGGAGAAGGGACAAGTCTGTGAGAGTCACTTCTGGTCTGCAGGGGCCCTACTGCACGTGGTTTCTGTCCCTTTTTAGTTAGACAGACAGGTGACTTGTTTCCACACCAAGAAATTACTATTTATGGTGAGATCTATCTGAGGGTGGACAAAGGAGAGAAAAATTAACTTTGCCCTTCTAACTGCTGGCACCTAGAAGAGTTGCCCGTGGACACCTCATCACCTCATGTCACACAAAGAGTATGAAAATGGAGCAAGCTCACCCTAAAAATAAGCACCTGTGGTAGGACTATCCTCAAGGAGACCTTGATTTGCATAAAATTTTACTTTTAAAATAATATACATAATTCATAAAAATGAGAAGTAGTTCCCATGGAAACAAATTGTGTGTGAAAAATGTATATGCAGAAGTACTGCAAAAACATTCAACATTACTTCCAATTTTACACCATTGTGCTCCTGATACTACCACAAGAGCACTGATAATAATTAAATCCTGTTACACTACAAGTCCAGGTTTCCAAAATTGCCGTAAGAAAAAGACTTGCCCAGCAGCTCCGTCTCCAGCCACACGCACCAGCACCTTCACCCCTCAAGCCTCACTTCTTACATCTAGCTGCCTCTTCATGTGAGGGGCAGACTACTGTCTCAAAGGGCTTCCCTATCCCAACCACCTGGCAAAGCCCTTCAAGATGCAATCTGCACAGCGTCACCCACTGGGGTCCTCCCAGCTCCCAAGCACCTCAAATGCAGCTGCTAATGCCACATTTGGCCCAGGCAGGCACAGGGTGAGCAGGTGTTGTAACAAAGTGGAGCGGCCCTGTTACCTGTGCAGGTTCCCAACCAGCGCCAATTTCTAAGAGGTGGGGATTTTACCTTCTCCAATACCATCGTTAGCAACAAGCAGAACATCTGGCATATGGTGAGAACCCACAATGTTAGAGGGAGGAGGAGAAGGGACAGGAAAGCACTGGAGGGAGGGAGAGCTGGAGAGGAGAGAGGGAGGGACAGGACACTAGAGGAGAGGAAAGAAAACTGAAAACCTACGGATTCCAATGTTCTTTTGAAATCCTGTACAGGCTGGAGAACATGATGGGGAGGATGACGTTGGAGTTCTCTTCTATCAAGCTCATGATATACTCGTTGTTCCAGTAATACAGTGCTCTCTCCGCCACCTATGGGCACAGAAAGACAACGGTGAAGCTAACGATACTCCTTCCAAGCACAAGTATTTAAAAAGACTGTTTCAAATGGTCAAATCAAAAGTTAAATTAAATACTAATCACTTCCCAGATTTCTGAGGACTCAAAATCTCTTGGGCGTCCCTGTGGCTCATCAGTTAGGGAAGGAAAGGTTTCCTTCCTGTCATGGCATTCGTTCCCCTCAGCTTGCTTCCGCCTCACCCCATGGCTCTGTGCTCCCCGTACCACACTGTGGCCTTTGCAGAGCCCTTTCCCGGCTCCCTCTCATCCCTCAGAGCACACTTCAGCTGCAGCCGGGCACAGCTGGAGCCTGAAACCCGCGGGAGCCCAGCCCTGCATGGCGCCCACCTTCACTGAGTGCTTCCTGTGGGCGGCGAAGCAACTGCGGATGGAACAGGGCATCCTCCCCACTCTCAAGAGGGGGGACCTCTGCTTTCCATGGGAGACAGCAGGACTCGACCCCAGGGCCTGGCCCTCCACAAAGCCAGCTCTCGTCGCCCTCCTTGAAGCCGAGCCAGGAGTGGCTGGCCTGTGGTCTCAGGGCACCGAGCTGCACGGGTTGGGTGTTAGCAAAGGAACACCCCAAGAACAGGCCCTCACAAAGGGTAGTGATTTTTAAGAATTTATTTTTGCACATGTGGAGTACATCGGAACTACACTCTCTCTCCATGGGCTGGAGGGACACACACACCATCCTTCTCACCTCCTCTCCCTCCTCTCAGGTAGTGACACAAAACCCGCGCCCGGCAGTGCCAGACTGTAGTCCTAGTGCTCTGGGAGGCTGAGGCAGGACGGTCACGAGTACCAGCCAAGCCTGGGCAATTGAGCAACTTAGTGTGTCTCTCTTGAAAATTAAAGGATGGCTGGGTACGCGGCTCAATTCCCACACCATGGGACTGCACCCGGAACTGCTGTGCCGCACCCTGACTCGCTCCGGCCTCCAGAGCCCCCGTCTGTGGTGTCCGGTCAGGGCTGTCTGTTTCTGATGCTTCTGCACAGCTATCAAGCCCCCTCCACACTAGCTATGGGGATCCTGCCCCAGCACCCCAATAAGAGGGGACAAATAAGGAAAAGAACCCAGATGTGCATACACAAGGGCCTGTGCCTCTAACGTCCAGCCAGACACTGCGTCTGCTCCGGTCCAGACGTGTAGTAGCGTCTGGACACCACGGGTGATGCTTCCGCTTTTCTGGCCTTTCCACCTTGCGGTCTGACCGCTAGACTGGCCTAAGATCCCTGCTCTGCCATGTGAACAGCAAAACAACACGTGGCCGGCGTCTGCCACCACAGGATAATGACAGTGTAGGAGAATCCCGTGCCCATGGCCTACCGCCACCTGTACAACCTCTAGGGAGTGAGGGGCGGTGTGCAGCCACCCTACAGGCCCGGAAGGAGCCTCAGCGTGCCCACCGGGCCCCCTTCTCCTCACCCGCCCCCAGCCCTGCAGCCAGGACCCTGGCGAGCACAGCCTTCCCTATGATCTCCCCGAGCGGCCACAAGGGGGCAGAGCAATCCAGCGAAAAGACAGGACTTCCAGAAGAGCCGTAGTTCAGATCAAGACTTAACTCCACGTCCTATTAACTGGGACTATGAGCAAATAATCCTCTGATCCTCATTTTTAAAAATGAAAATGAGCTTCCCAGGATAATGTGAAGTCTGTAAGTAGCATCTGTAAACGCCTACACAGTGTAGAATACTGAGGTTGTTGGCTCCTCCCTAAGCATTATTTACTATTCTTTGGTGCCAAGACCTCAGTCAGCCCAATTCTTAATCTGCAATTTCCCAAAGACAAGTTTTTTGACCACGTGGAGCTTCAAGGATCCAATCTGCTCATCCATGAAAAACAGGGATGGTGGGAACTCAGGCTGCCCGACAGAAAGCAGCTCACGGCGGCTTCCAAGAGCAGCTGCTCTAAGGCAGCCACTGCAACATCGTGGGGAGAGGGGTGGACAGCAAAACGGCAACTGAAGTGCCAGTGAAAAGCAAGCAATAGCGCTCAGTACACTTAGAATGTGATCAAAATGCCTGGTGGTGCACAGGCCACTTCCACTCGTGTTCTCATCAATACTAACCTGAAAATGGGGGCTGGATACACACTTGGCAATTTGTTTAAACAAAGGTTCTTGGATTTTAACAAATTGTGACGGTTCAATCACATCCAGAATTTCTTCCAGCTCCCCCAGAAACATGACCTGTAAGTAGAAGCAAAGCACTGATGGGGACACGGTTTAAGACACTACACGATCCCAATGGAAGACAGGTACACACAAAGCCACGTGTAGGTGAGCCAGACATTGTTATCCCATGCTAGAAGACGTCCACTTCACAAAGAATTCACCACAGGGTTCTATGTTAAATGTTTCCTACGGCATCGAGAATATAAGTCTACTTCCTCTGAAGAAAATCTCCTACTTGCTATATGCATTATATAGAACCGAAGGCACTTACACTGCATCAGGGCTCTTGCGAAATGGACACCCCTGGCAGGGTTTGCCCCTATCATTGTCACCCAGCTACACACACTCAAGCACAGATACACAGACATAGACACTCAAAAAAAAAAAAAAAAATGCTGAGGCCAGAGATTTACCTCAGTGGTTCCCACACCTGCCTAGCAACCACAAGGTCCCTGATTTAATCCCCAGTAACCACATATAGCAATACTGGACCTGGTGACTCATGCCCAGCAGTCAGTGCCACATGCCACAGTGCCAGGCATGGTGGCTCATGCCTATAATCCCAGCACTTGGAAAGCAGAGGCAGGAGGATTACTGTGAGTTTGAGGCTTGCCTGGGCTATACAGTAAGCTCAGGACCAGCCTGAACTACAAAGCGAGATCCTGTCTCAAAGAAAAAAAAAAAGCTGTTGAGACTCCACGTGGTCCTCCTGTGTGGAGGTACAAAACTTCAGAGCAGCACAAGGTGCACTTCCTGGTAGATGTCAGGCACTATGTGTTACACCACACCAATTCTTAGAAAAAGCCCAGAAAATACAAACATGCCAACTCACCCACCCACACAGGGACCCCATAAGCCAGCAACACAGACTAGCCCGCTGTGAGGCAGGCCTCCACTGCATCTCACTTGGCACGTGAGGGATGCCTCACACCTTCCTGGAGCCCCCAGGCCTTGCCAGTGAGCGGAGAATGTGCACAGGGTGGCGCGTCACCCTCCACACGGGTCTGCGTGACACAGGTCGGTCTCGGTGCTCAGCACACACTGGCAGCCTTGGGCACCAACTCACCTCTTTCTGACTGCATGTTTTAGGCCAGAACTTCATTAACCCCCTAATAACCTAAAATTAAAAGGACAAAACATGAGTAGATTTAACTTTTCATGTAGACTTTCAGGAAAATGCTTTCTCTTACATTTTTTGGAATTATGAAAAAAATACTTACTGGTTCTGTAAGTGAAGGATCTTTCTCCAGAAACTGTACTATGCAATATGCCAACTAAAGAAGGAAAAATGTAAAGGACAAAATTTTAAATTCTTTTATGGTAAGGGCAAAAAAGACAAGAGCATTAACATTTTCTACGCCATTTTCAGACTCTAGTTTTAATTTCACCAGCAATTCATTTTAACCATATCTATTTGTATATATCAACCCAAATTAAGGTTGTTTGACTCCATTCTGAGGCTGTGGTCTCACTCTGTGCCCTGGATGCCCTGAAAGCTTCTCGAAGGAGCTGAGCACGGCAACCTCTTCAAGCCAAAGCCTGACACTAATAGGAATGAGACACGAAGTGTCCAGCTTGTAAAAATCAGAGGTGCAATCACATTCAGTGGACCCTGGAAGTGACCCACTGGCACACAGTTTGGGGACATCTTGTGGGCCTCCTCTCTCTCGTGGATAGCAACAGTATGGGGCCCCTTGCCAGGGATGGCCATACCCTGACCATGGCACACAGATACTAACATGAGGAGATAAGATACTGTACCCACCATAGTTAGAGCCTGGAAAAATGTAAACCAAGCTCTACCTCTGTTGCTCGCACGAGTGAGTAATCCTTCTTACCCATGACATCAAACAGCCAGTATTGAGGGCAAGATTTGCTAAAGGCTCACTAACACCAACATTTTTGATAATTTCTGAATTAGAAACACCTGGACTAACTTTTCCTCAAAACACAGAATTTCACATCTTTAATGAAGAACTCTGCTTAGAAAAACATGTTACACTTCTATGCAAACTGGAAACATGTCCATTGGAGGCAGGAAAGAATCAGAGGTTTGAAATACTAAAACTAAAAATATCATTAGAGCATTTATCTGCCCTTTGGTGACATCCTTACCATGCAAGGGAGTATCAGCACAAGAATCAGAATGGGCACAAGACAGGACGTGCTTTTCAAAGTAATAAATGCTTTAAAAAAATGTAAACATCTGTTTACTTGTGAGAGTATTTGTACAAAATGAGGGAAATACTCAATAAGCAGGACAGAGCTGAGCAGCCGCCTCTCAGGGAGGACGCTGCGCACGGGGCACTGCGGAGCCCATAGCCCCGGCCGATGCATGAAACAGATGGCGCTGACCACAGGCCGCTCCCCTCTCAAACTACTTCTACAATCCCATGTGGACAGAAAAAGCAGCTGATCACTCTCATTTTCCTCAGAGTATTGTAAACTGTAACAGGTCCACTTTTTGGATTAGGGAAATATTCACATCCAAGGAAATCACTGAGGTTTCCGACTTTCCGTTTTGCTCCAAATATAGTTATGGTCTAAACTCTACCTGGGCGTGGAAGAGAGACAAGCTCCGGACTGTGTGCAGAGGGATCAGCACTTTCACCAGGAACTGCTTGTGCTCTGCCTTCAGAGGTAAAGCAAAGCCGTTGATGATACTAGGAGAAGAAGAGGCCCCAGTTACACACACGGACACACGTTCATGTGAGGCTGGGCAAATCTTCAGCAGTTTGTTTCACTCAGACCTGCGAACCAAACCTATCCCAACAGCTTTTGAGATCCCTTGCCGCTTCCACAGCAGGAGGTGAAGCGGAGGCTTCCATCTGTGCCCCCCAAGGGAGGCGCCTGTGTCCCACAAACTAGTACGACTGTCGCCACAACATTTATACCCAAACCATTACTTTCCCTTTTTCCTCATCTCTGATAACTGCCCGCCTCATGCACCTCCTCCTGCCCGGCCCTGGGAAGTCACTGACAGGAAGCTGATGACTACCAGCCCGCTTTTCTCCTTGTATCCGGAGAAGCCAAGTGATCGGCGCCCAGCCACACCAGCCTCCCTTGGGTAGAAACCTGCACAACTGCGGCCTCTGCCCAGGCTGGTCTGCGAGCCACATGGCAGCTGTTCTACAACCACAGCTGGGGCATGCAGTTCTACTGAAAATGGCACTGACTTACTCTAAACTCGCCTTTCACCAGAGGTGGCAACAGACAGGGCAGCCCAGAAACTAGGCTGAGGCAAGCAGGGCAGCTATGCCAGCTGCACTGGAAGAACAGTGGGCTCGGCCAGGTGTCATGGAGTCAGCGGGCAGGACACCATGAGAAACATGGTAAGCACAAATGAGGGGGACCCAGGCCAGCATCTCACTGTGCCACCTGATGCTGTCCCTGAGGTCGCCGTTGACACAGAAGTGCCTACCTTCCTAATATTTCCAACAGTTCAGCTACGCCATTGAAGTGTTCTGTTTCATAAACAAACCTTAAAAGACAAGAAGGGAGGGAAGGAGGGGGAGGGGAGGGAGAAGGGCGAGGGTAGGAGAGAGAGGCAAAGGGGATGGAGCCAAGTCAGAACACACAGTCACGCAGGAGGTTTACTTAACACTTCCACGGAGTCAGCTTCGCTTCTCCTGCACCCCCACCCCCACCCCGCTTACCTTAGAAAAATATTGTTAATCTGTTTTCGGATAAATGCTCGAAGACCAAGAAACTTGCCGTAAATTCTGTGTAAGACTGTCTTTAAGTAGTCCCGTTCCCGAGGGTCCTCACTGTCAAACAGCTCCAAAAGCTGTCAATGGAGAGAGAGGAGAGTTATCAAAGGAAGCTCCTGGAAGTGCTCAGGAATGCTACCATTCATTATTTAAAAGCCTACTCTTTATTCCTTCCTCGAAGTTACTGAGCATCCTTCAGAATAAACAGTTGTGCATCAAAGAACACCAGAAAAGGCCAGAAATTTACCTCAGTGGTTCCAGCGCCTACCTCACAAGCACAAGGCCCTGAGTTCAATCCCGGTAACCACATATAATGCTGGGTGTGGAGACTCACGCCCACCAGCAATTAATACCACATACCACAATGCTGGGCGTGGTGGCTCACGCCTGTAATCCCAGCACTCGGGAAGCAGAGGCAGGAGGATTGCTCAGTCGGAGGCTTGCCTGGGCTACATAGTAAGCTCAGGGCCAGCCTGAACTACAAAGCGAGACCCTGTCTCAAAAATAAAAAAAGAAAAAACACCATGAAAAAAGTCAAAATTCCGGGCCGGAGGGTTAGCTCAGTGGTTCCAGCACCTGCCTCGCAAGCGCAAGGTCCTGAGTTCGATCCTGGTAACCACATATAATGCTGGGCGTGGAGACTCACGCCCACCAACAATCAACACCAATACCACAGTGCCAGGTGTGGTGGCTCACACCTGTAATCCCAGCACTTGGGAGGCAGAGACAGGAGGATTGCTGAGTTCGCTGCGGCTTGCCTGGGTACCATAGTGAGCTCGGGGCCAGCCTGAACTACAAAGCAAGACCCTGTCTCAAAAAAAAAAAGTCAAAATTCCACCAGATGGGAGAAAATATTTGCAGATTTCACCTGATAACACTACTATCCATAATATATTATGAACTCTTAAAGCTTAACAAGAAACACCTCAGAAATAGACACAGTGTTTTCTGAAGAGATGCAGCCCACAGAAGCCACATACATGAAAAGTTCAATTTCACTAATTACAGAAATACAAGTCAAAACAAGAATACATCAACAATGTGATGGCTATAATTAAAAGAAAGGAAAATAAGAAGTGTCTGTGAGGAGCTGACAACATCAGAACCCTCATATATTCCGGGAAGGAACAGAAAATGTTGCAGCCACTTTGGAAAACACTTTGGTGTGGGGTACGGGGCATGGGGGTGTGTGCGGCAGACTCGAAGATGTGAGGGGCTTTTGGAACCAGAATGCATTAGATGAGAAGAGAGCCTGGGGCCACAAATCTGAGAAAGAGGCGACACCCACCCTGCACCGCCCCAAGGGTGAGCACTCCAGACGCCCTCATCCCCCATTCCAGTGTGTCAGTTACTTAGACTGGCCTAAGGTCCTTGGAGTGACACACTCCCAACACCTGGTCCTTCCTCCCTCCCCTCAAAGAATTTCTGCAGACACCATCCATCCTCTGTCCTTCATCCTGATTCCTGGTTCCATCAACAGACAGCCCCAGGCGTCTGCTCGGGGCCCTCCGGTGTTTGGATGGAAACAGACTCTAGTAATGCTTTGCCTCATCCTCTATGCTTCCCAGCCCAAGGCTGTTACCTCTGAGAGCAACTTCCAGTTACTTAGGGCTAAACAATTCCACTAACAGGGATAAAACCAACAGAACTGAAGTCCCATAAACCATACAAAAGCTGGTACACAAACGATCATAGCCGGGCTGGGGATTGACCTCAGTGGTTCCGGTCCTGCCTTGCAAGCACAAGGTCTTGAGTTCGATCCCCAATACCAAAAAAGCCAAAACAAAACCCCAAAACAAATGATCACAGTAGCAATGTTCAAAAGAGTGAAATAGTTTAAGTGGCACTGACGATGAAAGGATGGACAAAATGTTGTAAAAATGTATTATTTTGCCATAAACAAATGAAGGAGTATGCATTACTGTATTAGTACATCACTGGTGGACTTGCCAAGCAAGCATCATGCCAAGTAAAAGAAACCAAATCCATAGTGTTACATCAAGTATAGTTTCATTTAAATATAATATCAAGTATAGTTTCATTTAAATATAATATCCAGAACTGGAAAATCCATGGCGGCAGAGACAGAATAAGGACTGAATGCAATGGGTATGTGATTCTTTAGCAATAATATAATGTTCTGTAATTACATGGTAGTGATGGTTGCTCGGCTCTTGAATTTGTTTTTTTCTGTGGTACTGGGGATCGAACTCAGGCTCTCTGCTTCCAAAGTAGGAGCGGTACCACTTGAGTAAAATTCACAGCTATAAATACATTTTTTTTAAGAGCAATGAATTGCAAGTTTTAAAATGACTTTATGTTATGTAAATTACAAATGAGTGTTTTGTTACAACAAAGGAAGGCTAATCCACTCAATAAACTATATGACATACAACTCAACTCTTCTTTGATGAGCAAGTAGCCTGCACGGGACAACATGCAGCACCCCCAAGATGAGGATGGTCCGGTCCACTGACTTCCTTGGCACAGGGCAACAGAGGTCAAGACCAACCAAACAGTTTGGCCCTGAAAAATACAGACTGCTTCCAGGGAGAGAAGAGAGTAACCAGACCCCAGACTCCTGACAGTCCCAAACAACAAACAAGGGAACAAGGATATCCCTTAGGATAAATGGCAGCCACCTGCTAGGGCAAATACATGAGGGACCTCAGGTGCAGGGAGGGCACCTCAAAACTCCACAGACTATAAAACTAGGCAGACCGGGCCGGAGGGTTAGCTCAGTGGTTCCGGTGCCTGCCTCGTGAGCGCAAGGACCTGAGTTCGATCCCCGGTAACCACATATAATGCTGGGCGTGGAGACTCACGCCCACCAACAACCAACACCGCATACCACAATGCCGGACGTGGTGGCTCACGCCTGTAATCCCAGCACTCGGGAGGTAGAGACAGGAGGATTG
>PVIC010033078.1:0-20287 GCA_004025085.1 Thryonomys swinderianus
CCCCCCCCCCCCCCCCGCTTTTCTTTGCCTGTTCAAAGAAACCATCTTTCTAGCCCGGTGGTTTCGACCTTTAGCACGCGAGAAGTTAGAAAAGCCACGTGGCCCAGGGTGTGCTGCAGAGCGGCTGGCGCAGAAGATCCGAGGGCGGGATCCGGGGTACTTTTTAAAGCTGCCCTGCGATTCTGCGTCCCGAGGTTGGAAGGCACCTCCGCGGTCCCAGAAGCCTCCTTGCTCTCTCTTGCTAATTGAGTTTCTTGAAAGATGTGCTCGTAGGGAGCAGAGCCCGTCTGTCCTCCTGCTTCCCCTTTGCTCTTCGTCCCTCCATTTCAGCTTCTGTGCTGAAATTACCTTTGGTGGGTTCGCCCAAGACCTTCCTGTACTGCATATACTAACTTTATTCTCCTTAAAAGTGCTCTTTTCGGGATTTTTTTTTGGTATCTGTAGTCTTAATTTGGGAGAATGATACTGTGTGCCTTTGAGGAATGAAAAGATGCGTCCAGAAAAGCAGCTTGATGGAAGATTCTGGTCGTTGATTAGCAGTGAGACGGACTTAGCTGTCTTCAGCACTACTGTGGCTTCGAGCTCATTCGTGCGGCAGGGGTTCCCTTTCCTTTATCTTTACCTTTCTACTGAGCTTCCCAGCCAGCTTTCCTTCCTGTCTTCCGTGCCCCAGGGGAGCCACCGTTAGCCGGTTACCCAGCACAGAAATCCCTTGGCTCGGCCTTTTGGCTAAGATCAAGTGTAGAAATCCCTTGGCTCTTCTCCGCCACGCGGCTCCTGGCTGTTGAACTCTGGAGATCCCGGCCTCGGCGTGTGACCTCACTCGGCCCTTCCCTCCCCGCGCGGCCCCTGTGGTGTCCTGGGCTCCACCCTCCCGCCTTTCCCATCTTCTCGCTAAGCTACAGCCGGGGCGAGACTTCTCAACCGAATATCTCAATATTCCAGCTCTTGCTTCTGAGTGCGTTCCTGTGTCTCTGCACTCTTGGGTAGAATTTAGGGTCCTCCTGCATAGAGTCCCCGTTATCTCACTCTTTGACTCTCAGGCTCTCCCCCTTTCATTTTTTCCCCGAGTCCCCACAAGACAGATCTTGCACCTCCCCGCAGGCAAATATGCCAGTCCACCACCATGTTTCTTTTCATTTCGTGGTGTTGTACGCCGTTTGCCCAGGACCAGCAGCGCTTCCCTTTGCCCTCTGTAACCGACCCTTTAGAGTCCTCGGCCCCACCTCCCCTGGGAGCCCACCACCCCCACGCAGCTTGGGATTGTATCTGCGCGTTTTATGGACACAAGTCCCTGTGGAATGGTTTGCCTCCCCTCGGTGACTATGAATCCCTCGCAGGAGTGATCGAACATACGATGAGGGGATACTCTAATCACAAAAAATCATATGTATGTTTGTTAAATAAACGAATGATATTCAAGGAAAACCAAAAAAGCCCTGAGCCATTGGGAAGATAGGACTAAAATGCTGAGAGTGTTCATCCACAGGAAACCATGGACATCTCTGTGGCCCAGGCAGCTTTTTAGCTGAACTTGGAAGCACAGGAAGGATTTAGATACAAAGATGTGGGGGAAAGTAGTGTGGCTCGTGACCGGTGTGAATCAGGAATAGAGGGAGGTGAAGTTGTGAAATGAGTATTGCGGCATCAAGGGGAAAGACCGCGTATTGTTCACACCTAGGAGGTTTTTTATTTTGGGGGTTGTTTAATGCAAACCATTTGTCTTCCTGGCTAGTTGTACTATGTAAAAATATGCTGATGAGAATTCCGGATCAGAAAGGATAAAGGAAGCCTGAAATGTTTCTGGTGGTATGCCCGATGCATTCATGTGTAATAGAACCTCTCTATAAAACTAACAATTATTTTATGAATGAGATGACAACAAAAAATACGATGCATTTTAGAGCCTGAGTCATTCGATTTTATTTTGCCTGCAGTAAGCTTTGATGTCAAGGTCCTGTCCTACATAAAGAGGATGAATAGAGCGCTGACAGTGGTCCCAGCACTGAAATAAGGGCTGTCTCCAAAGAAAATAGCTTTGGATCAAAAGGATTTGGGATTGAAGGTAGTTTGACCTCTGTGTGACCTTGACACTTTTTTTTTTTAACCTTAACTTTTAGGAGTAAAAATTAAAGTTGATAATACTTCATGAACTTGCTAAATGAGATGCTGTTTTGAAAACCCCATACTGCCTGGCTTATGGTGGTCACCTAATAAATTTGATTTTGTGGCTGTTATTCTTATTTTAAAGCAAAAGAGAAGTGGGTTTCTTGGATCGTTTTCTTAGACCTTCATGCTTATAAAAGCAGAGAAATTTGACTCAAAAGTCTAGCTTTACCTTTTCTTTACTATTTTAAACGTCTTGGGCAGTTAATTTTCTGAATCTCATTTCAACTGGACTGGAAATTAATCCAATATAACTAATCCAATTTCCTATCAACCCAAATCCAATATAATTCCTTCTCTAGAGGGATTTAAATAGAGAATATACATCACTCTGCCTAGCATGGGGGCCTAATCTGGTAGGGAGACTAACCAGTTAGCCCTAACATTGTAAGTGCTAGAAAAGACCTCTCTGCTTTCCTACCAGGAGGAACATGAAAGACTTTTAGTTATCTTTCACTGATGATTTTTCCTCTTCCTTTCCTTTTTCTTTTTGAAACCCTCTGTCTTGGAAGATGTCAACGAACAGGCATCTTCTGCTCAGCCTGGATTCTGCCATGAACACGGCCTGTTTCAAGTTTGCTTGTTGCCTCCAGTAATGATCCTCAGTTGCACTGAGTTACTTACGAATAACCGAAGGAACTAACAAACCAAATGGCTGCACTTTGGCTCAGTTGGTCCCTTCGACAGTAGCTCATGGCTGGAACCCTAATGCTTCCACCTTCTGTACAGAAAGTACCACTTTCTGCCACATTCATTACGCAAGGGACGGCTTAGCAGAAATCTCCCACAGGCCCCCCCGACCTGGGCGTCCTTGTCCCTGCCTCGCCCCTGTCAAAGTTGAGAGGACTCACCTGACGTCCTGCCGCGGACGCCCGGCAGTGTTGTGTCTGTGTCCTTCCGGCTCCGCAGCAGCTGTGGGCCGAGAAGCTCCTGCAGGGTGACACTGCCTTCCAGATGGTGGGCACGGGGGACAAGAAGGTGTGAGCGCAGGAGGCAGCACACGGGGAGCGGGCGGAGGAAAGAGCGGGCGGGTGGCAGGAGGGGACAGTCCTCGGGAAGGGGAAGATGAGTTCCGTGCCTCAGAGTCCACACAGACTCAGAACTGACAAGTAACAAAATAAAATCCTGCAAATCTTCTCCTCAAACTTTACCGTGTTAACGTTGCCGTTAGGTAGGGCCCCACATACACATGTAATAGCTGATTTTTAAAAAGCCGGCTATTAAAATGTGTTGTTAGGATGTGGCCCAGAAAACCTGTAGTTACTTTCGTGAGCTGGATAGTTGTGAACTTAGATTCCTAAGTTAGGGAAATTATATGGATACTTGTGATTTGTTCTGTTTATCTGTTTTTGACCTTTAATTTTTATGTGTACAAGATTGCTTTTAGGTGTACAAGACTGCTTTGTAGTTTGTTATTAGTAAAACTAATTTTATGTGCAAAGTAGATTTGTAAATAATCTTATTGAGGACATGTAAACAATCATACATCAAGAATGTAATTCTCTATACTCTTCATAAAGATTAATTACTTCATCTTCCTAAATTAAAAAAATAGCACCATTATTTTCAAATAGGTCAACTTAGCTATTTATATGATTTGAAAGCAGAACCCATCTTGGTTTTATCACCATAAAGCTCTGTTTTTATCACAAAGTTATTGATTTCAATTTTAAAACAGAAATTTAAAAATTATCAGTCCATAGTGATAAATTTCTCAAGTACCGCTATTTCTAATTTGTTACCAATTTTTGTTTTAAAAGATGAAAACTGATACCATATACCTACATGTTGTGCCCTGGGTTAGCATATTTCATTTTAAATGTATAATTCAACTAAGAAATTAAGACCCTAGAAAAATCTGACTGGGACAGAGCACAATATAATTTAAAATCTACAAGGGATAATTCTAAGATCTAGAGGACATTTTTAATCCTGATTAAAAAAAAACTACGGATCTGATATTCACAGAGTTCCTTGGAAAAGTGGTTTATTCTAATTAGTTATTTTTCACACACTTGGTGACGTTCATGAAGGTGCCGTTGCAGGACTTCTAGGCTAATGGGGAAACAGAGACAGAAGAAAAGCAGTGTATATGGGGGTGGTAGGGTGGGTAGGGAAAGGGGAAAAATAACAGTTAAGTTGTGTCATACCCTGGTACAAATTCTCAACGTGGAGTGTGATTGTGATATGTATATATAGTCCCAATAAAATGTACCAACTTAAAAGCAGTGTAAGAAGCGCTGTGTCATAAACAGAAGTTAGATGAGCAAGGTGTACATGCTGGGGTTGTTGGGGAGTTCAGGCCAGAGTGCTGTGCGGCAAGGGCAGCGGTCAGCGGGAAAGGGCAGCGGTCAGCGGGAAAGGGCAGCGGTCAGCGGGAAAGGGCAGCGGTCAGCGGGAAAGGGCCGGGGCTGCAGGCCACAGGTGGGTCCGCTGAAGGCGAGCCTGGTGACGTGCGGGAGCAGCTCTCACGCTGGGAACTCGAAAGCAGCCCGCTTCGGGGAGAAGAGGGAGCAGTGGCTGAGCTGGCCCCGGAGAAATGGGGGTGCTCTACCTAAGGGGAGGGCAGGTGGGGAACTACTACGGCCTCTTCTGTGTTGGTGTGAGGGCGGGAGGTGGGCTTCACGGTAGACCGCGGCTCTCTCTGATGACACCCTTTTCTTAGTTCTCTCATCCTCTGATGTCGGTCCACGTGGGACAAGGACCCAAGGGCTGTCCGATTCCTCCGTGACTCAGCTGTGTCTCTAATCTTTGTCATGTTAGGGTTTCAAACGCAAGTTAAATTTAATCATCTTGGGCCAGAGATTTAGCTCAGTGGTTCCGGTGCCTGCCTCGCAAGAGCAAGGTCCTGAGTTCGATTCCGGTAACCACGTACAGTGCTGGGCGTGGTGACTCATGCCCACCAACAATCAATACCACATACCACAGTGTCGGGCATGGTGGCTCATGCCTGTAATCCCAGCACTCAGGAGGCAGAGGCAGGAGGATTGCTGAGTTCGAGGCTTGCCTGGGCTACATAGTGAGCTCAGGGCCAGCCTGAACTACAAAGTGAGACCCTGTCTCAAAAAAAATTTTTTTTAATCATCTTAAACATTTTCCATAATGATATTAGAGCCCAAGCAAATGAGTAGGAGGGAAGTACATCTACTAGGTAAAGGGATAAATAACTGGAAGAAGTAGGGAAATAGGTGTACTCAATCCATGAGTGTCTATGGTGAGGCGCTATTAATAAAATGAGACTGTAGTGTGTACTTTATCAAATGTCTTTGTTGTTTACAATTTTTATTTCCTCTTACAGATGCTGGTCTTATCTCAAAAAATTGTTCAATTGGAGTCCCAGGTGGAAAAGGTTACAAGGGAGAAAATTTCTGTTGTTCATCAACTAGAGGAAGTTCAAAACCAGCTGGCTTCTCAGGAAATGGACGCCGCAAAGGTGAAGAAGATTTTCTTTTAATCATCACTCAAGTATATATTTTATTTGAAAAGAAAACTTGTTTGTTGTGCAGGCCAGTTTTGAACTTCCTGTGTAGCCCAGGCGGGTCTCAGCCTCCTCAGTGCTGGGATTGTACCACCATGCCCGGCAAACAAATCTTTCTTCATGTGCAAAGCCCATTCTATTATCAGGGAGAAGTTTGGGGTGGAAAAGTTTTGTTATTTCAAGAACAGTAACTGTCTAGTGGTCACTCCGCAAGTATTTACATACTGTACACATTCCCCTTGATATGCACTGGAGAGTCACCGATGAATTAGACACAAAGACCTCGCACAGGGTCAGGGTTTAGTGGAAAACACAAACTGGTAAGTTATCTCTATGATTGACTGTGTACTAAAATTAATATTTCTAAATTAGTTAGAAGTGAATTTTTTTGCCATAAATAGCATACAGTTTCTCTTCACAGTAATTGCCAAGGATATTTGACACTTGAAAAGTGTCCCTAGCATAAAAAATTATTCTTCTCCCACTTCTTTTCAGCTGTGACCTTTAATAGCAAGATCCTAATGCCACAAGACTTTTGGGGTATTGATGTGTCAGTGTACACACTACAATACCATTGTGTCAGTGCCATGGACATCTTTAATTTGTAAACCAAGAACTGAAATGTTTCTGTTCCTATCTGACTAAGGTTACTGTATTAGGTATCAATTTTAATAAATATTAGAAGTTCACCCAGATTTCAAGTCAGCTACTTGAATAATATAATAAATTAAATCACCACTAATATTCTTCATCATTAAGACAATTTGTTTAAAATTCAAGCCCGGGGCCAGAGATTTAGCTCAGTGGTTCTGGCACCTGCCTAGCAAGCTCAAGGTCCCTAGTTCAATTCCCAGTAACCACATACAATACTGGGTGTGGTGACTTATGCCCCCAGCAATCAGTACCACATACCACATTGCTGGGTGTGGTGGCTTACTCATGTAATCACAGCACTGAAGAGGCAGAGGCAGAGGCAGAAGGATTGCTGAGTTCAAGGCTTACCTGGGCTACATAGTGAGCTCAGGGCCAGCCTGAACTACAAAGCAAGACCCTGTCTCAAAAATAAATAAATAAATAAATAAATAAATAAATAAATAAATAAATAAATAAATTCGTTTTAATTTACATATTAAAAAGAGAGTCTTTGCCCTCCGTTTTTTTTTTTCCTAATTCCTGTAATTCCCCATTAGCTTTCTAAAATTCAAGCTAGATAATGTTAAATTTTATGAAGCTTGTATTTGCCAGTATACCTGGTATGTTGTGTGGACATGGGGTCTGAAGTGAGGAGGATGGCCCAGGAGGTTAATGCTGCTTAAGCTGGATTTACAGGTGAGATCCATAGTGATAGTTTTCAGTTCATTATAGAACTTCCTGTTGAAATGTAGCTACAGAAAAAGAGAGTTCTTGTCTCTCAAAGTATCTAGAAGGACTCATGCATTAGTAGAATGATTATAATGAATGGTCTTCAGAGTGCTTCAACCCTAATTCTTGTTCAAATAATTTAAATGATTTGAAGTGAAATTTTAATGTTATAAACATAGCAAATGCCAAACAAAGTAGAAAGACAAAGAAATGTTAAGAGTAAAATTAAGAAAAAAATTTAAATAAGACCTGATATTTAGGTATTTATTATATAATGTTTATGTTGGTGTTTTGTAATTGTTACTTTCTTTTTTGCTCTGGTACCAGGAAATGAACTCAGAACCTCAGGCTTGCCAGACAGGCAAGGTTCCACTGAGCTACATCCCCGGTCCAACTGTTATTTTCTGTTATTACCAATTTGAGATTTTTTTTTCCCACTCCATTCACAGATATAAATCAAACAGATTGAAATAATGAAGAATTTAAAAAAAGAATAAACTAAGACCCTCTAGTTTCTGCTGCTTAGTTTTTCAAATTCTATTTACCTTTAAAATAATTTTTTTTTTTTTTTGAGACAGGGTCTCGCTTTGTAGTTCAGGCTGGCCCTGAGCTCACTATGGTGCCCAGGCAAGCCGCCACGAACTCAGCAATCCTCCTGTCTCTGCCTCCCGAGTGCTGGGATTATAGGCGTGAGCCACCACGTCCGGCATTGTGGTATGCGGTATTGATTGTTGGTGGGCGTGTCTCCACGCCCAGCATTGTATGTGGTTTCCGGGGATCGAACTCAGGACCTTGCACTTGCGAGGCAGGCGCCGGAACCACTGAGCTAAATCTCTGGCCCTAAAATAAAAATTTTTAAAAATTTATAATTTTTTGAGAGGAGAAAGAATAACTTCACACATTGGAGGCGGCTGGACTTCAAATAGAAGTTTTAGTAAATTTATTCTTGTTTTAGGTTTCTGAGTGCCACTGGGGAAAAGCATACTGACCTTTTCTTCTGTCTTCTTGCTGTAACTTGAACTCAGATTAGTTTTGTTTTATTTTCTTGTGTTTCTTTGGTTTTCTGAGGGGGCCTTGCTAAGTTTCTGTGGCCACCCTTGAGCTCACCACCCTCCTGCCTCCCAAGCAGTAAGGCCTACAAGCACATATTACCATGCTCAGCTAGATTTCATTTCATTTTCAAGTGATATTTTTTTAACTTAAACATAGGAAATGCATACTAGTTTTATACTTTAGTATATTCTAATGCCTTAGTAATGATGAAACTAATGATTTTTGGAAAAGTATTAAAATTGAAAGTTTCAACCAAATAGAACCATTAGGTAACATATGATCTTTAAAACTTTTGTAAGAAGCAGATTTGTGTATTACTCTCATGACAGATTCTCAGTTATGTTAAAAGGCCTATAATTTCTTCAGTTAGAACTCAATTTGTATAACCATTTTAAAGGAGGAAAAAAAGAGCCCTAATGTGACTAATGTTGGTAAAATAGTGATGACAAATGTTTGAGATGACTTGTTGATTATGCATTGGATACATGTGTCAAACTGTTTTACTGTACAACATAAAAAAATTTAAAACCAAAAGCAGGAAAATTACACAAAATAGATTTATCTACTAATTGCATTTCCAAATATATTTCTAAGTTTACAGAGGCAAGGGAAAATGCAAATTACACAAAGAATGATACCCAACACTTTTAAGGTTCTGGATGTATTCATCATTTTCATGCTATTTAAAATTTTTTTACTAAAGTATACATTTTCTTATGTTGAATGTTCTACTAGTAAGTGTAGAGTGAGTTTAGTTTCAGTTTGTGAATTTTTCCAAGAAATATTCCTCAACTTTGGTGGTGCCCTGCACTTAACAGAATAAGATTGGTGTTATCTACAAGGTTCCTGGTAGGTATTGTGTATTACACACTGAATATCAATAATATAAGGCACTACCACTATACACTATAGAGAAATTTTTCTTCATAAATTTCCTTATATAAAATGTTAACTGATAAAGTGATCAAAGGGAAGTTCTATAATATGGATTGAACACTTAGCCATAAAAATTAAAAATTTGAGTAAATAATAACGTAGCATAAAGTTCTATGTACTTGTTTTTGACATAATGGAGATTGAACCCACAGGTGCTCTTCTGAGCAACAACCACAACCTTTTTTATTTTGAGGTAGGATTTTGGTGAGTTGTCTAGGTTGGCCTTGAATTTGTGGCCCTTGAACTTGTGGCCCTCCACTTCCAGACAGCGGGGATTCCAAGCACACATGACTGCACCTGTTTCATTTACTTCTCTTACCTAATTAAAATTTGTATGATAGTGGATTTTGATTGATAATATTCAATTGAAATGTTTGTTTTTGGCAATAACTTGGATACACAGTCTAAATGCTTTAGTTTATGCGTTTCTCTGTAGCTTGAAACTATTGGGCTCAGTGATCCCCAATAATGCCTTCAAGTCTTAACAGGTTCAATTGAACTTTCTAGCAGAAAATGTCGTCCCCCCCCCCACCATAAGTACTATTGCACTTCATCAACATGAACTCTAGGGGGCACCAAAAGATCTAATTACAGGCATTGCCGGGTAGATTCCAGCAGCTATTGATCCAGTTTCTATAATCTAACAGGTGTGTGGAGAACTGCGCTTCCAGCTGAATAAAGCTCAAGTAGAGAAGGATGAGGCAGAAAAGGAGAACAAAGAATACAGAGTAAAAACTAAAAGGGATCTTGACATGAAAGATCAGGTAAGAGACGGCACAAGTAGAAAGTCCAATTAAAGTTATAATTAACTTTCTGAAATTGATACAGTTTTATCCCTGTTATTTATTTCTTGTTTCTAACTAATGCAATGATCTAGTTCATACTATTAAAAGACTTTCATTTATAGTTGCCTAAAATTATCACCTTTCACGGAACGTGGTGAGACTATAACTGCACGCATAGAAAATTTCAATCTGACAGGTCATAAATATACATTTGGATATGCGTATCTATTACTTACAAAAGTTTGAAAAATGTTCTAATGCACAGTTTGAACCTAAAATATATGTACATGAAGTTCTTGAAAGATGCCAACTTGTATCCAATTTTAAATGAAAAAAGTTTAAAATGTGTAAGAGGAGATGGGTTGATATGTAAATATGTCAATCAAATTGATTGTTGGCAGAGTGAAATCAGTTTTAACTAAGATAACCATAAATGTGTTTGCTTAGGAAGCCTGAATACAGTGGAATCAGAAATGCTAGGGAGGCAAATGCTGCTTCCTTCAACTTCAGTCTGAACAGATGTTTTATGTTGTAACTTTATTGAGATTCTGTAGGTGCTCTGATTTCCATTGACAGCATAGATGAAGTTTTTAGCAAGGCAGATCTAATAGGGTTGCTTTGGATTTTCTATTTTTATGTTACAGTACAGGCCTTTGAAGGTTTGTGTTCTTTATCACTAGTGAAAGCAGGTTGTTCATGCTATTAAAATAATAAGACTGACTTCTCAGAGCTGATATTTTAAATTGCCATGATTTAAAGCTATGTAGCTCCAAGTAAAATTATTTCAAGTATATTTCCAGGTATTTTATTGTACTTCTCACATTCCACCACTTAAACCCCATTAACTGTTTAAGACAAATAATACAAAGACAACTAAGAAAAGTATTGAGATGAAAGTGATAAAATTTAATTAAAAAGTTCTTTAATCTTTAGCATCAAGTTAAAATCCTGACAACCAAACTAAAATTGTGCTTTTGTACCACTACATTCAAAGTGTTATAAAGAGTCTTACACTTTCAAAGGATTTTTTTTGCATTTAGTAACACTTACAAGTAATGAAAGTACTTTATTTTATCCAGTGGGGGGCGTGCCTGATAGTGGAATGGAAAATCCTTTCCATCTAGTCCTGTAAGACTAGGGCTACCAAGTCAAAAAGGGAGAACTTCCTTGATGTGATACATTTTTAAAGTTATACTGGCATGATCACTATCATTATTAAGTACTGCCTGCATTATTACATAACATTCTGCCATCATAATATTTTGGATTAATTGGGAAAATACAATAGTGAAGAATCTCTAAGTTATTTAAAATTGCAATATTTTAGAGGAAAGAAACATTCAGGATCAATAACAGTATAATATCATTTGTAAATGAAGAAACTTTTCAAGTATTTGTAATTTTTATCTTCTAGCTCTCTATCTCATTTTAGTTCACCAGTAAGGGTATGAAGGCCACAGTTGCAAGATTTTAAAGGAATAGCTTTCATTTTATACATGTTCTCATGACAGTGAAATATTAAGCATTTTCACAGTGCTTTTTAGGCTACATCTTTAGATCTACTTCTCTAGGAGATCAAAGGGTTAGGATTAAAACTTCCAAATGGATACAAAATGTTTGTGATATGATGTGCCTGCTACCACTTCTTGGACAGAATGTGAGGAAACGTTATAGGTATTCTTTGTAACTTTTGCATTGAACAGAGCATTTCAGAGAAGAAAGTGGTGGTGTTTCATTCCATGGATGATTTGGAGCAGCAAAGTAGCAATTGTTCTTTGGTCTTTCAGCCATGACCTGACCTTCTGTCTGTAAGACCAAAGAGCTATTTTGCTTGGCCACCATCTGCACTCAAGAGAGCAATTTACATTTAACTTTAAAAGCTGGACATGTTGAGCATTCATCTGAAATACATGCAATCATGTAAAGCATATTTAATCTGAAAGTGTTAGGTGTCATACAATGCAGCATAATGAGAAGAAGTCTATCTCTTGGTTTGCAAACAAGCATTCTTTGTGATACAGTCATTTTATTAATATTTTAGTTAATCTGACCATTTGATAGATCTTTAAAGTAGGTGGGAAGCTGTGAGATCGGAATGTGGTCAGAACAAGAGCTTTTTTGATGTCTACAAAATAGGGCAAATGGTTGACTACTAGAATGATTTTCCTCGTGACCTGAGCCTTGACTCTGGCATAATTAGATGGAAAGGTTAGGACAGTAACAATGGCAGTTTCTTCCACCCACTTTCTTCTTTTCTTTTTTATATTGTGTCAGGAACCGATGGGCAGATTATCCTTCCCATCAAACTCCTTTGTATCGCTTCAATTTAGGGAACTCCGGATAGTCTCGGGGGATGCTTTTTTGTGTGCGTGCGCGCGTGCACACACACACACACACACAAATGTTTGTATGGAGGAGAATAAGAAATGTGTGCCCTGATTTTAATTAGAAAATTTATGTAACTGTAGGCATACATACCCACACATTTCATCATGAGGATCTTAAAATATTTGAGGGCAAAGGGCTGAAGAGAAGAAATCCCTGAATTTCTGTTAACCTGTGCTCAACATTTTCCTAGTCCTATTTCGCCCATTGTGCCATTTTCCCTCTCATTCTTCTCATCATTATCTCCATCTTCTGTCACCTTTTTCTTTTCTGCCTTCTGTTTATCTGTCTTCTTCTTGTATTTTTTCTTTTGCAGAAATTTTAAAAGTCAGTCTTAGACATTATGTTTGCTATTTTACCCGTAAGTACTTTACTGTGCATCAGTGAATATTTTTACAGGATTACTGTGGTATAGTTATACCTGAGTATAGTGACAATAATTCCTTAATGTCAAATCACAAAATGCCCACCCCATATTCAAACTCAACAATGTTTTATACTTGTTTATTCAATTCAGAGAAGCAGGTATGTTTTACATATTACAGTGTGATGTTACAACTCTCTTTAAAAGGAAGGAAACTCAGAAAAATTTCAGTTTGCTTTGTTGTTGTCCATTTCATAATGTCCTATTATGCTTAAGAAATGACTCATCATCATTCAAAAGAAATATAAATCAATACTTAGCAAAATCTTTGAAGAAATGGCTACCATACAGAATTCTTGACCATTAAATCCCCAAAGGAGTTTCTTAGAATCTGAAACCCAAAATACATAATTTCATAACCCTATATTTAAGATTTTGGGATGTCACAGGAAGCCCTGGTACAGCAGGGGTTAGCTGGCTTAAAAAAGGATACATAAATGTAATTCTCTTTCTCAATTTCTATTTTTGTAGCTGAATCTCAAAGATGGTCCTTTATCAGGACCCTGTGCAAAGTCAAAATACAGGATTCTTTGCTCAGACAGCAAGAAAGAAATGATATTAAAAGTACTATAATATACGGGCTGGAGGGTTAGCTCAGTGGTACCGGTGCCTGCCTCGCAAGTGCAAGGTCCTGAGTTTGATCCCCGGAAACCACATACAATGCTGGGTGTGGAGACTCACGCCCACCAGCAATCAATACCACATCCCACAGTGCCGGGCGTGGTGGCTCACGCCTGTAATCCCAGCACTCGGGAGGCAGGGACAGGAGGATTGCTGAGTTCAAGGCTTGCCTGGGCTACATAGTGAGTTCAGAGCCAGCCTGAACTACAAAGCGAGACCCTGTCTCAAAAAAAAAAAAAAAAAGTACTATAATGTAAAACGGTTTTCTTTCTTTTTCAGTCTCTTTCCTCTGTCTCAGTGTTTTTGAGTTGTCCTTTAGTTTCCAGCTTTCTCCAGGGTAGGTACACAGGTGGGAGGTGCAGGTCCCAGGGGGCCCTGGGGCCAAGGGTGGCGCCAAGGGTGGCACATGTGTGGCCCATCAGCTTCCGGTTCTTCAATCCTCTAGCCACAGGACCTGCACACCAGGCTCTGGGGTACTGGAAGAGTCTCAGAGCAAAGATGGTCTCTTCATGTCCCTCCCTGAGAGCCACAGGTGAGCACATTCAACCCCAGCACCCCTCCCCCTGAGGCTCACATCCAGCTTCCTGTCAGGGGCCAAAGGCAAGAGCAGAGCACAGCCTCCCGCCCATAACCTGGTCTCACGGTGGATGGAGGGCAGCGGCTGGCTCAAGGCAGGGCCAGCAAAGGGGACCTGGAGGGGAGGAGAGCGCTCGTCTGAGACTGCCCGGGGCAGCAGTGAGTTTCTGTGCCATCACGCTGTGTGGACAAAACACACACTCCAAGATGACATCATGAATAATTTTAAGACACTGACGGTAAAGCTTTGAACAGCATGGGCAGAGCCCTTCTGAACAGTGCCCGTGTGACTGCCCTGACCACATACATGCTCAGGAAGCTGCTCTAACTGCAGGAAAAGGCAGAGACTTGGTAGCTGGTGCGCTTCTGTACACTCCCACCTACATACATAGACATCTGTACCTATTTAACACACTCGCACACCCTATGTCCCTAGAGCAGGGTTCAGCAGTGGGCCCTCCGGCCAAATCTGGCCTCACACCCAGAGCACAACACTGTTGTTCTCACATTGGCCCCTGCTGCTGTCCTGCTAGCACAGCAATCCGGCGAGGTGTGGCAGAGACCAAAGAGCCCATTAAGCATGAAACATTTAGTTTAGTATCTGACCCTTTACAGAAAAGGTTTTTCCAATGCTAGTTGTAGTTATGGAAATAGGACTTTAAAGCTTCCTGTGCTTTTCTTGAATGCAATGCTTTGAGTTTGAAGACCCATCAATCTTAAGTCATAACTTAGTGAATTTTTAGAATTCAGAGTTAACCAATATGGCACATTCTTGGTCTCCTAATCATCAGTAGTAGTGCTGAGTGTCGCGCTGGCTGTGGTATCCTTGTCTTTTTGGTGACAGGATGCCTCTATAATGACTTGACTGAGAGCATAACTACAATACTGTTTTATATTTACAATTTTGGTTTTTGGCGAACACCCATTTTATTCATCAGAGATAAACATACCAACACAGCTTTTATTATACATTATAACTTTGGAATTGTGGCTAACCATTGAGTAGAAAGCATTTCAGTCGAAGACTTACCTTCATGGAATCATCAAAGTATTTAAGAGTAGAGTATAGATATAGAAGAAATAGATTGGAAAATTTTGCATGGAATAAATAAGGGCAAAGACGGATTTGAGAGTTACTCATTTCTTGAGCAGTATGATTTGGCATTTAAATACGAACATTGAGCATGTAGTGTATCAACACGGGAATTAGTTCCTAAGTCAAATTGGCTTAGATTGTTAAAAGGAGGGCATCTATTTGTAAGACTTTGCGTAAAAAAGAGAGGAAATCTTGCCTGTCCTGAAAGTCAGTCCTACTGGAAGGCAGACAAATAAAAAGAATAAAGGAAAGTTGAAGAACTGGACCTTTTTACTTGCAAAGGACTAAAATATTACTTCACTGTCTTCAAGGATTTGACAGATCCTTTGAGGGAGAAAGTTAAACACCTGCTCTCGATCTTCAATATGGAAAGAACATGCACAAAACCACTTAAAGCCACTGAGAACCCCAATAGTCTGAAATAAGAATTTTCTGACACTAAGAAGATTGAAATCGATTGTTTCAATAACCTATGGAACTTTCTTTCTGGAATTTTTAGTTTTCAATATTAGCAACAATATGATTTCCCTAAAGACCCCACTAACGGGCCTCCGGATCTTCTATTTGAGTCTGCAAGCATCCCAGCAATACATCATCGTATCTGTTAAACGTGGCAATGGCGGTGCTAGTCTCTTCCTCTTGTGACCTGGCACCTACAGACTAGAGTAAGACCGTGTTCCGATCTGCGCTCGGCTTCGTGTCTGAGAAGCTGTGCGCTCTCTCTCGAGCAGGCTGAGATAATGGGCGAGTTCGGGAGAGCTCGGCTAGACTTCCCAGGCTCCGCCAACTACCACCTGCGTCTCACTTCTCTCTGCAAAGTGACGGCCGGGAGGGGCCGCGTGGGCACGCCTCTAACACGTGTAATCACTCGTCCCGGCGATGACAGAGCCGCTCGCCACTGTTCTTCACACTCGCTTTCAGCGCTGTAGGTTTAGCACATTCTCGTCCCGCTCCTCGCGAGACAGCAGCAGTTCCGGAGGGCGGGGCTTGCCCAGGCCAGCGCACCAGACACTTGGGGGTAGTAACTGGAAGACCAGGTCCTGCCCTGAGGGAGTTTACGTTCTACTCGAGGAGGCAGAGTACACATTTGAACATGCCTTCAGAATACTCGCAAAGCAGCCCATCGACAAGTGCAAATTAATGTAGTGTGAACTTCATGCTGGCTACAGCCCATGAGAGGGGGAATCTGGTTCCATGTGTGTGATGCAATAAAGCTTTTTTTTTTTATAGCATCTTCTCTAAGTATGCCCTAAAGCATTGTTCAGCATACTTAGAGAAATTTGTGTTCTTCTCACAGCCAAACTAAGAATGCTGAGAAAATCTTCAGTCTGGAGTATGTCTAATAAATAAGCCTCTTTTGTTCTTATGCTGGTTGACACTTAGGTAGAGAAGTGGGATTTATTGGATGATTGTAGTAATTCAAAATATCTCCGCTTAATAGAGTCCAGTTGATGAACTTATTCTTTTCTAAAACACCATGTCAAATTAGCTTATTTGTCGTAGATCATCATTATCTTGATAACGTCATAAGATGAGCAGTAAAAAGACTAGTTAATTATTTTTACACAAAGGAACAATTCCAGACCAATTCAGTGAAATAATATCAAGTCAGAGATCCCCGGGTATTTAGCATTCAGTAACTTGTTGAGCTGAGGAGTTGTTTTGATTCATATATGAGTATCTCAGCTTAGTCACATTATATGTAAATTCAGGTGCTAAAAACCTGTTTTTACTTGTATTTAATTTTCTAGAAAATCTGACGTGCTAGTCACATTAATTTATTTTTTAAAATCTCTCTCTCTCTCTCTCTCTCTCTCTCTCTCTCTCTATATATATATATATATATATATATATATATATGAAAATGACAATTTAAAGCTACTTAGTAAGGGAACAAGTAGGAATTAAAATGTGCCCACTTAGAAATGATATCCCCTGGGAAATAAACACTGGGGAGTACACATTTGCCTTTGGATAGGATTATAAAACTGTAAACAGAGCTCAAGGAATATTTTTGTGTTTTAAAATACTCTGAAGCTTCTGCTACTGGCATTAAAGAAATAATTCATCTTATACTTTCAGGGATGATACATATTTTGAACCTTTAAAAATTTTTGCTCTCTTTTTTTTACTTTAAAAGTTGATTCCCCTGGCTAACTTGCCAGTCTCATGGACTATCTTTTCAGGGATCAGTTCTACAATTCTAATAGCCACCAAGTAGCAGCAGTACTTTGTCCCTGCAGGTCAAAAATTAGCCACAGGACAGCTACATAATTTTTTTTTTTACATACAGAAGTATTAATACCAATATCCACTATAAACATTACTGATCACTATCTGTGTACATGTAAAACTATTTATTATATAAACATGGGCAGTAACCGAAACAATAATTCTTCATTAAACAAATCAAATCATTTTCATCTCTGTTTTATCTCCAATTTTTGTCCATATGCATAAGTAATATTTGTAGGTAGGAAAATAGGCTAGATTTAATTTCTGTTTTTACTTTTTTCATGCAACATTATCTTAAACAATTTTCTGTGTCGCTTCATATTCTTTATAGTGATTAATATAGTCATTTCAGTTGCTTTTTAAGGAAAACTATATTAAGTGAGATTTTGCAGAAAACAAATACCATTACAGATTTAGGACCCTTTGCCTGGAAGTCTACTTGTCTAGGTATATGTTGTGTGCATTGTGTTGACCTGTAATGAATTTCTGTCAGAAGGGAATATGTGAGATAGGTCTACCGATAAATACGTGGCAAAGGAGTACTGTAACTATCAGCCCACTCCAAGAGGGTGTCAGGATTTAAAAGAGGGTTGTTAGGATGTTGACCAGCAGAGGGAAGAGGAAGAAATCTAGTTAGATGGCCCACCATGGTGGAGCCCTAGGGTCGGAGGGTGGAGGGGTGCCGAGAGAGGAGCACACACTCCGAGAACGTAGACATCTTTGGATTCCTTTGGATTTCAGTATCTCAAGCATCATATCTGTTAGAATATTTGGCCAGTAGAAAATGGGCTTCCACAGTGCTCAGCATCCTAGGATAACTGCCTGCTCATGCCATGCTATATGCCCTGCCCTCAAGCACAGAAGTTAGTTAGCTTTGGGAAATGTTTCCATGTTTATTTTTAAGTTTTTCTTTGTATTTATATGTGATGGAATGAAGGGGAGGCTCAGGGGCTGAGCATTTGCCTAGCATGTGCCAAACCTAGCTTTCTGTACCCAAAACACAGACACACAGACACACACACACACACACCATCTTTGGCAGGCACGGCTGTCTGGTTGTCCGGCTGTCCGGCTGTGCTCATGACTGAGGGGCGAACTTCCCACCTCAGCCTCTCGGTTGCTGAACCTAAACAGCACACACCACCATGTCAGATGGAAAAATGTTAATATTTCCAAATTTGAGATAACTTACAATAAATTATTGCTTTCTTAGCAGTGCGGCATCAAATAGGATTAGTTTTCTAGAAGTAAGGAATTAGAGGACTACCATGTGACTTTGGTGGAACATAAAATAGATAACAGGGTACTCCTTTTCCTGTGAACTATGAGTCCAAGGACTGTGTTTCATTTGTTTTCTGTTTGTGAGTGTGTGTGTGAGTGTGTGTTGGGGATTGATTCCAGGGCTTTGCTTAAGCTAAGCACACACTATCACTAAGATACAGGTTTAGCTTAAAGACTTACTACTTGCTTTGGTATATTTCTCAGGACCTTTGTTGCCTTGAGCTGAGAAACTTGAATAAATGATAGCTAAAGTTTTCTCCAGTTCTAAGTATTTCCTAGAAATATTGCTAGAAATGTAAGAAATATTTCTATTTCTCTGCCCCACTTAATAAAAGTTTAATAAAAATCAATAAAAATTACATGGGAGTCTCAAGTGTCATATTTTCCAGTTATTTACTCTCATTTTATAAAAATGGCACATCTGCTAAGAATATAGGAATGAGTTTTTATTGCCAGCAATTGTGGGTCATATTCTTTTTATTATTACTAATAATAAAATAATGAAATATGTAGTATTTTAAACAGTTGGATTTAATTATAAGATGGGCATTGTTTAATTTGCAGTAAAGATGAAAGCCTCACTCTAAATTAAGAATTCAGTTCTACTGAGAAGATTTTAGGCAGCAGAAAACTCTCAAAGGTAGTGTTTTGGAGTAGTAGCCAGGTTTTGTAAAACTTGTGAAATTACACATTCAGGGCCAGAGATTTCTCAGGTCTGTGAACTCATGACCGTAAGGAATATATTGGTGGTCTCTCACTTAATGACGTCGTTACCAGTTACTGCTTCCCTTTGTGTTCTCACGTGATGGCCTTCTAAATGCTGCCATAGAGTGAAACGCAGGGGCATTGCTCAGCAAGACAACCAGACTATGACTACACTGAGTCTGAGTATAATGCTTTCTAATCACCAAAATGAAAGCAAAACATTCTTAATTTTCTTAGAGATTTCCCAGATCCTCAACATACTTTCCCTCACCCTCGCAGAAGTCACTGTGGGATAGACTGCCCTAGACAGAGGTTCTAGATGTAAATCTAAGATTCTCTTGCTTATGGTAAGTTACAAGTTGTTTAAAGTTTTATATTACTCTGATTAACTTAATGTAATCCTTTTTGATGTTAACATTTATATTTAAGTAAGTGAGTTGCCCTAACATATAGGGGAAAAGGTAAGAAAGTTGCAGGGCGTTTCTGGCCGGCTGTCTGTCCTTTCCTAAGAATTATGGAGTTCTCTATGAAGAATGGAAAATTCTTCTTTGTACAGAATCTTTCAACTTACAATTGAAGTTCTGTCTCTCTCACACACACACCGCCATTGGTAATAGATCACCCATGACTAGAAGTTCTCATTAAAGTACAAGGAAGCCAGACACCATGGCATGTGCCTATATGGGAAGCTGAGGCAGGAAGATCACAAGTTGAAGACTGGGCAGCTTAGTGAGCCCTGACTTAGAAACACAAAGCAAAGCAAAACAAACACATATACATACACATACACACACAAACCAACAAGGAACTGCCACTATCTTTTTCTGTCTCTTTTACAGGGTAGCAGTAAAGAAAAATGGGAGATAAAAATAAACTTTTAGGGAGATGTTCACACTAGGAAGAAAAGAATTACTCCACTTGAAATATTGATTTTTTTTTCCCACCATTACAAATGCTGCTACCTTTTCTGTTGGACTCCGTTTTTTTTTTGTTTTTTTTTGTTTTTTTTTTTTTTTTGAGACAGGGTTTCACTTTGTAGTTCAGGCTGGTCCTGAACTCACTATGAAGGCAAGCCTTGAACTCAGCAATCCTCCTGCCTCTGCCTCCTGAGTGCTGGGATTATAGGTGTGAGCCACCACGCCCAGCAGAATTTATATCTTTTATTCTGGTGATGATTTTGAACT